>JBBMKA010067730.1:0-16306 GCA_037833695.1 Sechiopsis laciniata | reverse complement strand
TAATCACGATTTTAGCAGATGAAAGTAAAACAACAATGAAACAGTAAACACCCAACTTAAATATAACAAATAACAGTAAGCATCCATATAAACAACTCACGAGTAGCTGAAAGAAACTTCGAAAGGCATTAATAGAACTATAATAAGCTATATACAAGCATCCAACAGAAATCCTTGCTCGAAAACTACAATATAGAAGGTAAACTATGAAAACTTCAAAAGGAAGTAAAAAAGAAGAATGTCCTAAAGGAAATGCAGAAAAATAGAAAACAATGCTTCAAACACTGATGAAGCCTTGTCACTTCCAGCAACTCTCAAAATTCAGCTCTCATCCAAGATTCCAGCTCCCTCAATTCATTCCCCAAAAATATGTTTATATACTCCCATTATTAGTGTATATCAACGGCTGAGATTCTAGGGCAAAAGGTGGCTTGTTCTCCAATCCAGGGCCGACCAGATCTGACCTACAGCAGGGGGACCACGCACAAGCTTTTCTGACACAACAACTTTTTGCAGGAAAATAGTCAGGCGAATGCTGCAAACATTGACTCTCGCATAAAAATTCACTTTTCTTCTCTTCAACTCTACACCTCTGATTTAGGCCTTACTTAGCATTCTCGGCATTCAAAAACCTGAAATGATGACAACAATTTAACAAGATAAGAGGCTCTTTGAAATGCGATCAGAAATGCTTCAAACATTAACATTTCTGCAAAAAAAAACTCATGATTTCTTAGCATTTCTAATCCTAGCCTCTTTTGCTACATGCAATGCATTTTAAGCTTAATTCCCTACTCGTAAGTGGTTCTATGCGATGAATGTCGATAATAATGCCTGATTTTCCGTTAAAACATCCTATTAGGAGAACTAAATAACTCTCTAATTGAGAGTTATCAGTGAGTAGGGAAGTTTTTCTCAACAAGTGTCATCAGAGCTTTAGGTTTGTACGTTTCGAATTTTAGAGTATGCTCTATGGTTGCCGCTTTGTCTGAGCTTCTACATTAGAAAAGAATTCTTGAAACGACTACAATTGGGAGATTTTCTAGGAGTGAAGCAGATACGTCAACCTCTATGAGTTTGGTGAAGATATGTGGAGAAGTTTGATGAAAGGATGATTATCGGCTTGTGGCAAGGACATGTTCGAGATGTATGGATTCAATTTTGATTACACAAGGATTTGAGAAGACCAAGGTGTGGTGCTTCTGAATTAAAAAGATTAAGCGGTGATGATGATCTAGTAGAGTCCAATGGAGGTTTCAAAACAGGTTCTAAGAAGTCAAGTAATCGAGGGAAGAAGAAAGACTTTGTGAAAACGAAAGGTTGCTAGGAATGCAGACAGACTGGTCACATGAAAGAGGATTATACTAATAGAGCAAGTTTGTCAAAGGGCTCGAGTTCGGATGATAACGTGGTCTCTCTTTCTAAAGGAGATGGTGACTTTCTCTGAAGAAAGAAAGAAATCATCATGGTATGTCCACTTTTCCATGGTAGAGGATGTGATGTCAGTGGTTCCACAAGTTTGCACACAGGCATTGACTTGGCAGTTATGCAAAGTGTGTGGTGGAAGTTATGTTGATGGTTGAAGAACTTCCAAGTAAGCCATGTAGGTGGAAGTTGCATCATAATTTTCAGCAAGGTGTATCGACATGAGACGAAAAAGAGAAATCTTAGAATGTGATATTTCAAGTGTTATACTTTTTATGGTGGAGTATGTTATAATTCTCAGAGTTGAGGATTATGATTGTCAGAGAAGACAATGTTGTAGCAGAATATGTGGATTCTTCAAATATCTCGCCAAGGTGGAATTTGTTAGGTATTTGGCAAAATATTATGAAAAAGATTTTCTACATCAAAAAGATTGAAGGAACCAGAGAGGCTCAAGGAATCAGAAAGGTTCAAGGAATTGGAAAGTTAAAAGAAAGTGGTGTGCTCCAAGCACTATAAATAGAGCAACCGACTTTGATTTTAAAGCATCCCGTCATAAGTACTTTAAGCTTGATGTACTAACTCTAGTTAAATTCCTTTTGTATTCTCTTGTGGAGAGTAAAGCAAAGGGTGTGAGTAGTATAAGCTTTAAAGGGAGTGTTTATGTGAGTGGGGTCGGGAGAGAGAATTATGTGTGATTGTAATATTTATCATATAGTGGAAGTTCTTTCTGACCATGATTTTTTTCTTCGATTTGGGAGTTTTTCCACATAAAATCTTGTATTCTCTTTTATTGTTTTTTCTTTTAATTTCTCAGTTATTTTCTGCTTATTCATGCGGTAATTAGGGAAGATTTTCCCAACACGATATTCCATTTTCTTCTGAAATGAGGTTCTCACATGTTTGCTGAGCACACATTCTTCACAAAAATTTTCTTCGTAATCCATATTAGGTAGCCCGTGTATCATATCCTTCTTCACTAACTCTTTTAGACTACCATGATATAGGTGCCCAAAACAAAGATGCCAAAGTGATGCTTTAACTTTTACATCGATTCGTAAACACTTTTCTCGTACGCTTCTCAAATTAAATTTGTACATGCCATTTCTGAGCGCTTTTGCTTTTCCTTCAAGTGTAATAGCTGGTCTTTCAAGAACATCTAAGAACCCTTCTCTATGAGTTGCCCCAAACTTAAAATAAACATCCAAGATTATCTTGTCAAGCCATCTTTCTGCACAAAAGAAATCGTACATTTACCTTTGACCTCCACTTTTGACGCATCGCCAAAAGATACATAACCGTCTTCAATTTGTCGCATCTCTTTGAATAGATGCTCGTGACTGCACATATGATTACTTGCACCTGATCAATCGAGATACCATAAAGTATCAGTGTTGTGGCTCCCTTCTTTATGCATTATCAATAGAAGGCCTTCATTTGCAATGTCTTCTAATGCTAAGTTGGTTATTTCTTCAACCCTTTTATTCGCTGTGTAATCTTTCGAAAAATGTCCCACTTTCTGCAATTATAACATTTTTCAGAATTGAAATCACTTTCATAATGACCATATTTGTGGTATTTATAGCATTCGATGTTAGACTGATTCGATCGACCGCTTCTTCCTCGACCGTGTCCTCTTTCGCGTTGTCCTTTTGCATCATAAATGTCGCTTTGACTACTGCAGCGTGCGACCAAATCCACGACCTCCATAACCACCGCCTTTACTTTGAAATTGTTTAGAATAGAGTACCTTTTCATCTTTGAGTGACGCCTTGGTTTGAAGCGCTTACTCCAACGTTTTCTCTTTCTTCTTGTTCTTGCATTGCTCGTGAGCCTCAAGAGAACCGACGAGCTCATCTACTGTGAGCGTTGCAAGGTCCTTTGATTCTTCTATCGTGCACACCATATTCTCAAAATTGTTGGTCAACGATCTCAAAATCTTTTCTACTACTCGCGCATCGGTTAGATTTTCACCATTGCGATTGAGTTGATTCACCACCGTCTGCACACGAGTCATGTAGTTAGATATGCTTTTTTGACTCCTTCATCTTTATACTCTTCAACTCGCCGTGAAGAGTCTGGAGACACACTTGCTTAACTCGGTTAGCTCCTTTAAACACTTTTTCCAAAGTGTCCCACGCTTCTTTTGAAGTAATTGAACTCGCAATTTTCTCAAAGTTTGATTCGTCAATTGCACGGAACAACATGTACAATGTCGTTTTATCCTTCGAACGTGTCTCTTCAATGCTTTGATTTGATTCGGCGTGTAATTCGAAGTATCTTCTGGTTCTACGAAACCTTCTTCTACTACTTCCAATGCATCATGAGATCCGAGTAGAGCTTTCATCTAAATGTTCCAATTCTCGTAATTCGTCTTCGTCAATCGTGGCAGCAACATTTGACCCGTCACGTTCGCCATCGACTTTGATACCAATTTATAAAAACTCAAAATACAAATAAATAAAAATTAGAACAATACGCTCGCTTTTCGTTTGCGGGATTGGAGAGGCAAAGCATACAAACTTTCTCTACAAACAATTTCTTTATTTCTCAATCTCTATATCCTTCTCTTACAATTTCTTGCTCTCTACTTTGCTTGATGGAGTGAACACTCTATTTATATCCTATTACAAACTTGATTTCCAAGTTCTTATCATAAACGTTTTCCACTAATTGCTAAATCAAGGATTCACTAATTCCTAAATTAACTCATCAATTAAAACTTATCAATTCCTTAATTAAAGCCTCAATTAACAATATTCAAAATACGTTAAATATTACATTTAAGTTTATTCAACAAATTTTAGGTTATTTACTAGTTCATTTTTAGATTGTTTTTAGTTTGGTTTTAAAGAATATATCAGTTTTGTCATCATTCAAATTTTAAGTTAAAACATAGTTTGTAAAATTTGAAATAAAAATTAAGCCGTTTTAGCCAAATGCATTGATAAATAATGAACTCTTTCATTATAATTAAGTCTGTCCCTCTCGAATGTGCCTGTTATATGTACTTTATTTGTACCACATAATTGATCAAAAGGTTCATAATTACATCATTGACCAAAGTGTTCATAATTTGAATTGTGTGGTCTTATCTTATAATTATTGAGAAAGGGTACTGTTTTGAAAGAGAAACATTTTTTCAACCTAGCGATATTTATATTATAATTAGACAGAATTACAAATGGTGGGTCATTCTGAAATACAACTTTTTTCTTAAAAAAAGAAAGGTTTTCAGATGTGACCAATGAAGTAAGACTAAGTAAAAATTACACTATACAAGAAGATCCCCAAATCTCTCCTTGCTTATCTTCAATATACTTTCAATATACCGTCATTTTGGTTCATATATCACCATGATTGTTAAGGTGGCTCGACTAGCACCGAGAACCCATTCGGCACTGTAGCACCCCCGCTCCGGCCGTAATCGAACTCACCAACGACGATGACTTTGCACTCAAGCTCGAAGCTCTTGCGTAGCTAGATGACGCTCCTGCACCAGACCTCGTGAAGAATGCTCCATTCAACATCAAATCTCCATCTGATCTCCAATTCCAATTCTTCCATTTACTTTGTGGAGCATCTTCGTGTTTCGTCACCTGAAATCCATAATAAATTTTAATAACATTATTATTAGTTGATATAATTAAATTTACCTTGACCTATCAATTTAAATTTTTAAGTTGAATATTTGTGATTTAACATATAAAATGGTTTTATTCCAACTAATATAAATATGAATATATATATATATATTAAATATTTTCAAAATTTTAAACTTGCAAATGAAGGAAGATAGTATTGATTACTATAATCAAATTTACTCTTATCTATCATCTTAACTTTTGGAGTTGATTTTACTCAAAAGAAGAAGAAAAAAAAAAAAACTTTTTGAGGTGGTTGTTAATTTAACCTAGTTTAACTATTGGAAGATTCATAGATAATACTTTATCTGTTCGGGCAAGAATCTCACATTTTAGAGAGATGGAAAAATCAATTTAATTAAAGAAGATTCCTCGACTATTTTTTTCATTATCAAATAATTTTAAGATGAATATTTGAGTTTATTATGATATTAAATTCATGAAAGTAAAGATATCTGATAAAAAAAATTGAGATCTGATCTAAAAATAATAAATCTTCAAAAATATAGTCATCTTGAGGAGACACATGAGAATATTATTCTCATATTCTTAATAAAAAGGTATAAGTTACTAATATTTTTGACATGAAACCATATTTATCTAATATAACATGTTATATTATATTAGAGCTCATTCTAAGAAGAGAATTAATATAGCAAATTAAAATTTCACCTCTTTTCTATCTTGATTATCAGGAGCAAGAAATCTATTTCCTTGGCTATTAATAGTGGGAGATGCACTTCCACCAATGGCGTACATTATCCAATGAGTATAGTCATTATTTACCACATGGAAATACCCATGTCGGCAACTGCAAGAATAAAAAAAAAAAAAATAACCCCATAAATGATCAAATTAAAGAAAAAAAACAATAAATTCAAATTCGAAGATCATTAGTTGTTTAAAATTTAGAACATACCGCGGCATTCTTTGAACAAGGCCCTCACCAAAATGGTTAAAAGCAATGGTAACTTGCATATTCTTATCTTGAGTGTAGGAATCACTATGTCCCAAAAGCATAACTTTGTTATGATGGGTCATGTAATTGTTGGAAATAGTTATAGCCGTAGACCCATGAATTGCATCAATCAACCCATCACGGCAATTCGACAAAGAACAATGGTCGATCCAAACATGACTGCCCCCGAAAATGGAAACCCCGTCCCCGTCCGACAAAGTCCTCCAACCGAAATGGTCGGGCGAATCTCTAACGTTGGTGTTCCCTCCTTGTTTGCAGTCGTGAATGTTGATGCCATGGATTATAATGTTGGTCACAAATTGGATTGTAATGCATGGCCCGCCCGCGATGTGGACCGATACACCACGACCATCGATGGTTTTGAATGAGTTCATGATCAGCTCTGCTTTTAACTTGATGACCATGTCGCGTTGGAAGATGATCCATAAGGGTTCGTTTTGGATTACAGCGTGGCGGAGAGTGCCGGGTTTTGGGTTCACTACGTCCTTGTCAGATGGGTCTGTGACTATGTAGAATTTGCCGTCTCTGCCTCCTATGGCTTGCTTTCCGAACCCAATGCCGCACTCGGCTAGCTGCTTTCGGTTCTTCTCCCATTTGGGGTCGCACCTCCAACAGTCGTCTATTGGGTTCCCGGTTCCACATGACAAAACCCCCAAATTCCTTCTTGCTGTTGCATTCTTGATGCTCCTGAAATCAAATTCCCACAATCAATATAATGTTTACATAAATGGGTTGCATTATAATCTAACTCCACCGAATGCTAAATAATTATTAAAAAATAAAAAATAAAAAACTAGATAACTGATTCAAGACATTTAAACGGTAAATAAAGAGGGACTTACGTGATAACTTCTTGGGCTACTTGATCGGGATCAGCGACTGGAGAGGTTGAAATAGAACACATTTGGAGAAGAACAGTGAAGGTTATAAGAAGAAAGATTGGATTTTCCATGGTTGTCTTTTTGTCTTTTTCTTTTGTGTGCAAAGTAGAGAATGAAAAGACGGAGGATTGAGTTTGGTGATGGTGAAGAATGGGAGAAAAGGAGGCTGGTTTTATAAAGGGTCACAAATGGAGTTCTGGCTTTTAATTAATTTTTAATACAAAATTGGAAAAGATTGTTCATGTATCCATAACCTAAGGTTGCATTGATCCAATGTTTTAGTTGGGCACAAAGTAGTTGGCCGTTAATTTAACTGGGTTCTATACGAAAGTCAATTTAAATAACTTATATTTTTACTTGCCGTTTGATAATCATTTTATTTTTAATTTTTTGTTTTTGAATTTTAAGTTTTCAACAACTATTTTATTCCATATTTTTTCTTACTTGAATATCTACATACTACCTATATTCTTAAAATCAAAATCAAAATTTGGAAATAAAAAAAAAAATTAACTTCCTAAATCTTATTTTTGTTTTTTAAATTTAGTTAGCAATCACATATTTTCTCAAGAAAATATGAATATATTATAGGAAAGATGAAGTATATTATAAGAAGTTTAAGTACAAATAAATTTAAATTTATAAAATAAAAAATTAAGTATTGTTAAGTTTATTTTCAAAGTTTAACCTGATAAAATGCATTAATGTATTATTAATTATGTTAATGTGATGGTCTAAATTTTGCCGATTATAATACATGAATAACTTCATCCCGTAATGTTTATGTAATCCATGCAAGAAAGTTTCAACAAACTTGCCGACACTTTGCAATTTCCAAAATGGATGTCGGCGTCATCTTCTAAAAAACGTAATTGAAAGTATATTTTTTCCCCTTTTGAATTCATCCCATAATACATCTTTTGAAATGATTGGTTTTTTTGTTTATTATAACCAAATGTAAATTATATAAGTTTTCAAAAAAAAAAAAAAAAAGCAAATTATATAACGTACATTATATATTAATTAATATATTTAATTAATTAATTATATTAGATGTCCAATAACTCTTTTTTAATACTTTTTGAAATATAATAATTTTCTTTATTTGATCTCATATTAAAAAGGAAAAGGAAAAAGCAATTTAAAACATGAAATGCCACATGGGAGTTTCGTACAATTGGTCAAGAAGCTGACGTGGTCATGATTTTAGTTTGAAAGCCACGTTCTCCCATGTGGGTCTTGTTCAGATTTGCCCCACCTCCTTCATCGACGGGTCTATTGAATCTCACCCGTCCGATGCTTTGACCTTTGAATTCTCACTTGTTCTCATCAGTGATGTAAGCCGTTAGATTCCATCATTCCCAGCCAAACCAAACACTAGCATTCCTGGATTATTATAACCTCGAAGGTGGATAAGATACTACCATTATAACTTATAAATACACAAAAACTAAGTACATGTAAATTAATGTATTAATTAAGCGCGTACTTATAATTAATATAGTTTCGTAGTACGAACAAATTGCGTGGATTAGCCTTTCTTTCTTTTTTTTTTTTTAAGCAGCATGGTACCTTAAACAGCAGCTGCTTGAGTTTTTGGGAATTTCACTTTATCCTATAGTTTTAGAGTTTTATAATACAACTAATCTTTAAATAAAAAGAGTAACTCATTTACCTTGTAAACGAATTTTTGACTCTGCTGCTTCTGTCTCAAACCAAAAAAAAAAAGTTTTGACTCTGCTTCTCATTTGATTTGGTATGAAAATTTGAGTGTAATTTTTTTACTGCTAGTTCTATTTTTATTCGCGTAGCAAGCATGTCAAGTTTGATGTGCATTTTATTAACCATAAGTTTCCTGCGAAGGAGATTTTTGTTTGCCAATAGATTTGTGAGTGTTATTTTTTATTTTCCATTTATATATTTACTTTATTCTTTGTATTTGTGTCCCTTTCTCACTCGACATTGCCTCAATTTGCTAGCCACCTTGTTGTATTTAAGTGGCCCTCTTCTAAATAAAATTTACTTACTTAACTATTGGCATTTCTTCTTTCTCAAATTTTAAAGTTGAAAATTTTTGTATTACAAATATTCATTGATATATTATTATGTAATATTAATATAATATTATAAAAAATATATTATTAATATCAACAGTTTTTTTTCGTAATTAGACCATATTTAAAAAGTATTTGCAAATATATGTTACTGAAAAAATATTAGCAAAGATGGGATTTCGTTTATTACATTATTAAATCAGTAAATAACCAATTACAATAATACCCTCCAGTTGTTGGATTTTCATTTCGGAAGCAAAATTCAAAATAGGAAAAACCATCTCACATTCCCTACCTACTAGGCACTAATTTTAGGGACATTAATTAGGGAAAATTGTAAAAGGTTGTGAATGCTAGTACAGTTTATACGTATTATTTTAAGGATATTATACTGTAACAGGTTGTATTACATTGATTACATGATCCTTTTATCTTTGCAGTTGAGAGGAAAATGGATATTTTTTTATATACAGCATGCAAAAAGGGCAACACGGAAGAAAAAACCGTCAAAATGCATGTTTTCACTTTTCACCTCGAAGTTCGATTCGACAAAGGAAAAAAAAAGAAGATCATAGAAGACAAAGAAAATACTGTTTTTCTTTATCCTCCTAATTTCTAATTGCTTTTTTAGCTTTAGTTTTAATATAGAATGCTTAGATGGCTTATGAACTTTGGATTTTATTTTGAACTATATGTAGTCTCGTTATTTCATTAAAAGAAGGATGATTTTGTTAATTGCATACATATGTTGTTCAACGTTCAATTTCGTTGATTGGAATCAGAACACGTTTGATAACCACACAATACTAAAATAACTTGGTCTATGCGATACAACCATAATATATCCTGTACTATATTATATTTTAAAACTTTGTGTTTTTTTAAAGTATTTAATTTGCTGATATGGACACTTGTAGTGTGATTTAATATGTTTGTGACAACGAACAAGTAATTTTTAATGTACAAACTTTTGAATGTACAATACTGTATAGTAAAATATTGGGAAATAACATACGTAATAATTTTGAATTGATAGAGACTTGTACTGTTGGAACAGCGTAAACACACAAAATTACTATTAAAAATGAGATTAGTAGTAAATAAAAAAGGTCTCATGAGTTACAAAATTGAAACTGAAAAGTATTCGCCATAAATAAAACTGTAATGTAAAACCACATTGGGTGAATGTGTCCCTCAATATTTATGCGACGCTCTTCAGCTACTTCATAATTATGGTACATCTCATTTTCATCCCACTTACCACTATGTGCAATACAGATTGAGATGCTTGTTGAACCTATGAGGAAAAGTTGTATAGTATTACAAAAATGTTCTAACAGTACTGTCCTATATTATAAGTCGTATAATATACATGTATAAACAATACCGTATTGCGGAATGAAAATGTAATGAATAGTAATATGTGTACGAAAAATGCATTAGACATAAATAGAATGAATAATAAACAATAAATGTACCGTATAAGTTATACAGTATATAGAATAAAATAATGAAACATATAAAGTTTTGTATAGTTTATACAATAATATAATAGTACATGGCAAACTACATGTATTATATACAATCTGAAGCCGTAAATAATACTGTAAAACATATGAAAATATAAGATGGATTTAATATGAAAAGAATGAACAGTAACGGTGTTAGGTTTAGTAGTATTGAAAAAATGAAAGGAATAAAGACCTACCATACTGTAACATTTGAGACATGTCGGATCGAAAATAGGAGAAAATGAACAGTACAACATTGATGAAATGGATGGATTTAAGGAACAAAAAACGGACAACAGTGGTCGAATGATTTCGATGAAAGCATTGAATGAAGCTATTGTCTAAACGAAAGATTTAATACTTACGATGTAACGAAACTACAGTCTAATTAAAAAATAGTGGTCGGTGTAAGACGAAATTCAGGATGCCGGAATCTATGGAGGATGAAGATGGAGGAAATGAATCGATGAAAGAGCTTGGAGGAAGAACCTAGGTGTTAATGGAATAGGAATGTAGAAGTGAGAGAATTGAACAAATCAGTTACAAATTCGTAATATTAATTTGTCAATTATGAATGGAATAAATCTTCCAACTATAGAAAGTATGACATGCCATTTTGAAATTGAAATGAAAGCAATTAATGAATGATATGACAAAATTGTATTTTTTTAAAAAAAGTTAAATTTAAAAAATAAAAAAAAAATGGAAAACAAAAGTTTGTCACATATTTTTGCAAATATTTCTTAAATAGTCTATTTAGTATAATTTGCCTAATATCAATGACTATAATTTAAAAAAAAAATAATAATAATATTTATAATGATCTTCTATATTTAATATCTTACAAGTTTCTCAATTTTTTATTCAGTTGCCAATATCATTTTCCTAAGCCATCTTGCGTTCACTACATGAACTATCCCACAAACATTCAACTCACATGATTAAATTACTGTACTTTTATTTTTTTTTACTTCTCACAGAACCCTTCGATCATTAATTTAAGGATAAAATATTTAAATTTATAGCCTTTTAATCTCAAACATATATTTTATATCGATTGAATTCTATTTTTGTATTTAGCCTGTTGGATGATACTTGATCACCTTATATACTATATATACACATATATATATGGGCATATATATATATATATTTGAGAAATAATATTTCACATCATACTTTATTATATAAAATATAACCATTCTTTTATCAAAATATTAATGGATCGATAGACGTAGCTACACGTTTGCTTCTAACTATGGGAGAGAGAATATGGTGGAGAAGAAATATATTATTTTATTATTAATTTATTTATAAAGAAACAATATTTTTGAAAAAAATAAATGAGTGGAATAAGGAGGTGGATGGGGCTGGAGGCTGCTCAAGCAATCCCACCTCTGGTAGCTGTAGGGCACCGCAGATTGCCCTAGTTATCAAGAACTCTCAGGATTTTTCAAGAAAAGAAACAATCTTTTTGAAAATTAAATTAAAATAAGAAATTATAACAAGCGCAAAATTTTTTTTATTTAACGTATAATATTTTATTTGAACAATCTCTCTAGCGAGTCTCTTCAACCAAAAATGATTGAATACCTTTATATTCATCATAGAATCATATATTTTTAATCCACCTCACATTCATTTTATATAATTGAGCTTCTCATTGATTTACTATTACAAAAATATACATAACTTTCTAATACATTATTTTATATTCTTAAAACCTAATTGTCAATAATATTATTCACTTTCTATATATAATAATGATGTTACAATTTGTCTCTTTTAATCTCCTTACTAAAAGATAATTTCGTTGAAATTCGCTTCCTTGTTAGGTCTATTACGAATTCTATTTTATTTAAAGGTCAAACCACAAAATAATATTGACTCTCCTCCACATGCATCTACAAGTCAGAAAACACTCCCAATTTTGGTTCACATGCCTCACAATACCTATTCTACCAATTGGTTTGAAATGGGAAACGAAAATTTATTCAATTTTTTTTTTTTTTTTTTTTTTTTTTTTTTTTTGTACTTGGATTAGTTTAAGTAGAAGTGAATTATTCCAACATTGAAATTAAATCTTTTAAACATTGTAGATATATCTATTGCATGAAACTCAATGTCAAACCAAGAAATTAATTAAAACAAATAGATTAAATAGTCTAAGAAAAAGTCATTTTGTTATCTAACAATACTTAATTTTGGTATTAAGGAGAGGAGAGGAGAGGAAGGAGAGAAGAAGTTGGAATTTAAACCAGGTAATTCGACTTTGGTGTTAAGGAGAGGATAGAAAGGGAAAGAAGTTGAGACTTCTCAACTCCATGATTGTTTTTAGTACGTCAATCTCTCATCAACTATGTTTCAATCCCTCCTCCAACATATCAAATTTTTTATCTAATCTTATCAAATATTAAATCAAATATTTTTCTAATTTTCAATAATATAATATAAAATAAAATATATTAAATTTATCAATGAATACAAATATAAAATGATTTACACTGAAAAAATTAATATAAAATAAATATTTTTGCAAGATCTTCTCTCCAAAACACGGATATTCAAACAAGTACTTCATATCTCCAAAACACTCCACTTTGTCTTCCTCTTCCACTTCCCTTTTTCTCCTCTTTTTAACTCCAAAATCCAATCACCGAGGGTGTTTGATTTTAGACTTTGTGGAGTTTTAAGGTTTTACAACTCTTCAAAAAATCATATCCAAACGAACTAGTACAACCACTTAATTTTTAATCACTCAAAATAATTCATTCCAAAACCATTCATTTGTCAATAGAGTTAAGTTTTGTTGATCATCTAGTTTAAATTGGATAGGGGAACCCTACTTTCAAAGTAAAATGATTAGTATTCATTTAATAAATTGTGTTTAAAGTTCATGGGTGTTAAAAGAAGATAGTTTTGCAAGGTGAGAGTAGAGAATAAATAATGATTTTTTTGTGGGATAGTTCAAAATTTTTAATCATTGGCCAACAACAATTAATGCTGCAACTAGTTAATTTATGCTCAATTAATTGACAATAAAATACCTATTACTACTACCTCAACGATTAGTGGTTCAAATTTGATACGTAATTGTTAAAATAAAAATGCATAGAGTTGAATAAGAATATGCCCAACATTCACATGGGAATATTGAGAGCCATGTGCTTCAATTAAATCAATGCTAGATGATGTTGGATAAATTCCTCATGATCGTGGAGTTTATCATCATTATGTCCATGATTTTTTTAAAAAAATGTTAACCTCTTCTTAAATACTAACGAGATAAAGGCGGTATTTTGTGCAATTTAATAATCAATATATTAAATTAAAAAAAAATTACAATTAATGTATCTATAACCAAGCAATCTTTGATTTGAATCTCTCTCTTAATAATTCAATAGTTTAACCGATACAATTGTGCTCACGATCAAGTTAATTAAACATTAAAAGATATTTTCATCTTATCAATATGAGATCCACAACACCACTTATGTATAAAAAAAAAAAAATGTGAATGTAAATGGTTAGTCTTATTAAACGCAAATTTCAAAATAAAAAATTTACTTGATTAAATAACAAAGCAAGTATTTTTTTAGTGTAAGGTTTGAATTATCTGCATTTAAAAAAAAAAAATTTTGAATTATGTGCACCGATAATTTGATCAAATTATTAACTAATTTCCACTTCCATCCCCGTAACTACTTGCTATATTTAAATATTCATAATTAATTAGGTATATGATACAAATATTCATTCTTGTTTCGGTTAGTTAATTTAACTTGCAACTTCCACATTTTAAAACTGTAGTGAAAAATAATTATGAGGTTAAAATATGATTTTTGTCCCTAAATTCGGAGTTTTGTTTCATTTAAGTTTATGAACTTTTAAATTTGAAATTTTAATCTTTGGACTATGAAGTTGATTTAATTTTAGTCACTAAATTTTGAAATATTTAATTTTCATCAAACTTCTAATAAAAGCTTAAAATCTATCTACTAGGCCATTTGTTCTCCCACCCTACAATCATGGTTACCAAAACTTGTGTACGAGGTATATTCTCTCAATTGTATGTTCCAACACATTTTTTTACTACTCGAATGCCAGGTCTCTCTCTGATCGTCCATACAACAACCAATCTCAACCTCGTAAACTGAGCTAAACTCTCCACTCTTCCAACTACCACGGAGTAAATACGATGCTCACATACGACATAATCGCTCCATTCGAAATGGAGTCATACACCCTAACTCCACTGAAAATAGGTTTCTAGCACCAATCCTCCACCCGCCACACACTATCTCACACTAAATATCATAACCACAACTAAAAGTAATTCTACTCACTCAAATCTCACATTTAAACATATTATTCTCCAACTTACATGAATAAGGCCTACTAAGTTAATAGCATGAGCCCAAACATAAGCTTCCAAGATCTTTCATTACATTGGTAAGAAGTTAACAAGCTTCATTTCTATCCACTTTATTTTTCAACAAATGAATCACACTTCATCATTCAGTAGGACAAATCGTATATCCATACTCAATCATACTTTGACTCATAATACACCACTAAAACATGCACAAACTCACACCATGAACAATCGAGTGTAGCTCAGGTGCACTATATTATCTTCAACCAACAAGTACGACTACACTCCTAAATAAGTGAAGCACAGCTAGCAACTCACCCTACACCCTCAAATAAGTTTAGCACAACCAACAACTCACCATGCACTCTCAAATAAGTGAAGCACGACTAACAACTTACCATGCACTCTCAAATGAGTGGAACACCACTAGCAACTCACAGTGCACCCTCAAAGGAGTGAAACATTGTTGGTAACTCACCATGCACCTTCAAAGGAGTGAAACACCGCTAGCAACTCACCCTACACCCTCAAAGAAATGAAATATTGCTAGAAACTCACCCCACACTCTCAAAAGGAATGAAACACCACTAACAACTCACACTACACTCTAAAAAAGTAATACACTGTTAGTATCTTATACTGCACTCTCAAAGCAATGATACACGCTAGTATCTCACACTACACCCACAAAGAAATAATACGATATAGTATCTCACACTACACTCTCAAAGAAGTGATACACAACTAGTAACACACACTACACTCTTTAATGAGTGAAACGTCAGTAAAAAATTCATACATCTCTGTAAGAAAAAACAAAGCACAAAAAACAACCAATACAACACTCTAAAAGGGACTATAACACTATTGACAACTAACCTTAATTTCCTGAACATTCATACAACAAATAAGAATCTACAAGGAGTAGAAAGGTAGCTACTTACCTCCAAGTCGAGGGTGAAAATTACGCATCACCCACCACTCTAAGCTTTGAGTTCAACAACCTACAAATGATCATCAAAATACCTATTTTCTCTAAAAACCCATGAAAAAGGGGTAACTTCTGTGTAGTTTGTGCATCACTCAGAAATGACAGCATCGACATAAATAAATAAAAAATAGAGAAAGAGTGAGACATCGTCATTTTGTTTAAAAATAAAAAACACATTCCTTAAGCATGAGTTAGGGGACACAGGTCTCACACCTGAAAGACCAAACAACGTCATTTTGTTCCAAGCCAAAACGATGTCACTCAGACTTGGTCAACATTTAACCTTTGACATTTCCTTTCTTTAGGATCTTACATTTTTCTTTAAAACATTACTACTTTTCTTTATAATTTTAGAAATATGTTCACATTTTGTCTTTGCTTATATTAAACTTACTAACATTATTGGTTTAATTAAGATTGATATTAACTTTGATTTATCATATATA
>JBBMKA010067719.1:0-16306 GCA_037833695.1 Sechiopsis laciniata | reverse complement strand
TATATATATCATTAAATATGTAGTTCTACTCCACTTAAAAAAGAAATATTTGCATCATGTCCGAACATTATATATAAAATAATGCCTACATATGTGGCTTAATATGAACCACAATCTATTTGATTTTAAATTCAAAAGTTAAAAAAATAAAATAAACAAAAATAGATTGTGGTCCATATTGAACTACATAGATGAAGATTATTTTATATATTATACTCGAGCAATATGTAAATATTTTTTAAAAAAAAATGACAATTAACCTAGAGGGAAAAAAAAGAAAAAAAATCGTAAACGTGAAGGGAGTGAATGTGATGGGTCCGAGTTTATGCGAGCCGGTAACAAGTAAACCGTTGAGCTTCAATGTTCTTCCTCAATACTCTCCTACTTTTTTGGTTGCATTTTCCTTGCTTTACTCATTCCTTCCTTCCCCATTCTTCTTCTCCTCAAAAATCCACATTCAACAAACCAATTTCACTTCCAAATTCATGCCCAAATATGTTCAATCTTGAAGATGAGTTCATAATCGAACCTGGAGTTTCATGGTTAATCTGGATTCAACTTCTTGTCATCATCCTCATCTTCGCGCTTTATTGTCTTAGCATCTTCGCCGTTGATTTCTCCAATACCAGTACCGACAACGGATCCACTGCCGCCATTGCTTCCTCTTCTACTACTCGGTTTGGTTCTGAAATTGCTCGGAAGGGCAAGAATCTTTCTAAGCAGAAGATCAGAGTCGGCTCTAATCCATCGCGGAATGCTCAGGTACGACTACTGTGTCTGTGTGTGCGTGTGTGTGTGAAAATGTTTCAGCAGTTTTCCAAGAATTGTTGGGTCATTTTTCGATTATGTCGAGAATTTAGGTTTCCTGTCAACTTTGTTTGTTTTGTTTGAGTTCCAATTTTGGAATTCTTGGTACCGCGATCTCTATGGAATCAATTTTATGTTTCTTTTTGTTCGTTGATTGATCGGATTCTTGCAGATGAATGAGTGAGAATATAGGGTTTACAGGTTTCTTTGGTTTCTCTATGAATTGAATAATTTGTTTAGTCTGCGTAGGAAATTTGATGTTGATAGTCTCAAGCAACCCCTGTGGCTGTGATGCTTGAAATTGGGGGAGGTTTTTCCATTTTATAAAGAGTTCCTTGTTACCCTACGAGCCGTCTTGTCTAGTGCTCAAAAGTTTCTTTGATTCAACTACCTTCTCCAACGTAGAGAACAAATTCTTGGGTTAGGGTTTACAGAGAATGAGTATCTTGCCTTATGACCTTGCGAAACTGCAATACATGCCCAATTGGATGGTCTGCTACGTTTATGCTAATTGCTACCGATCCTGAACGATTCAGAATGAAAAATTAGGTCAATAGTGCTGGGCTAGTTTTTCATTGAGGAGTGCTGCAAGTGAACATTAGGGGGGGTAGAGTTTGAGATACTGCCAACAACCAACTAAAAATCTTGGGAAGTGAGTGTCTGTACTCTTAGCTGAATGCTGCTAAAATTCAACCAAAACTGCATCACACACCCAGCTATTGGTCAAAAGCAGCACTTACAATTGGAACCTGTCCATAGCATAGAATAGGAGCGGGTGTCCTCCATTGACAATGAAGAAAGGGGTCAGGTTGGTGAAATTGTGGAGGACTTTACACCAAAATTCTACCTTAGGAATATCCAGAACTGACTCAGAAAAATTGCATCTGGGATAATGGTGAAGGAAACCCCATGTAAGCAGCCTTAGGTAATGAATGGATGGCACAAATTGAAAAATTGACATCAACAATAACCCATCTGCCACAATTTCCTCCAAAGGGCTTGGAATCCAGTTAGAGTACTCACACTGCCTTCTGAGTCTTATCCAAGGACATTTGTTAATTTTGCTTTGTTCTGAACCAAATGCGTTATGGATCTCTCCAACCCAAGTGGAGACTCCCACTCTTCGTTCACCTCACCAATTCCTTTCTTGAGACTCGACTCAATTCTTTAGTCCATCTTTTTTCTATGAAATGGTAATGGATTGGACAGCTTCAATACCATGGATGCAATCCTGATCTCATAGGAGAAAACAAATATGAATAGCTTCTTGTTATTTTCCTCATCTTCGGGCTTTATTGTCTTGGCAATCTTTGCTATTGATTTCAAAACAAGAAATACTGGCAAGTGACAGCTGCTCCACCTCCTCCATTGCTTTGTCATCTACCATGCGATTTGTTTCTGATCTGCTCAAAAGGGTTAGAATCTTCCTGAGCAAAATATAAAAAATAACTCCAATTGATTGCATAATGTGGAGGGATGGCGTTTTTCGGCTTGAATTTTAAAGAGTAGTGTAAGAAAGTTTGTATGTGTTCCTGGTTATTGTGCAAAAATTAGGAAGTTTTCCAGGAGTTATAGGGTAGTTTTTAATTTCCAATACCTTCAGAAAATGTCTGTTCCTCTATGAAATAGAATGCAAAATAGGTTAGAAATAATGTGGGGCAAGTTTATTGTTAAGGCATATACATAAGCAACTAGGGATGGAGTTTGAGATGGACCATATTGCTGACACCCAACAACAAATCTTGGAAGTAAATGTTTGTACTTTGCTCTATGCTTGAGCTTGATGTTGCTAAAACTCAATTGAACTTGCATCACAATCTTGTTGCTATTTGGTCTGCAACAGAATTTTTAAAGAAACTATTTGCTCTATTTTTCGGGATTTTCATAATTTTTTTTTAATAAAATTGAGTCATCAAAAGAAAAGGTGAAAGAAAAAACAGCCTGAAGGTTTTAGGGATGAGGAATTTCTAAGCTTGAGAAGAAGACCTCTAATCAAGGTTGATGATGAGCGAAGGAATGTTACAAAAAGATTTGTGAGCCTTCCCTAACATGATGCCGTATGTTGTACACAAGTCACAAGGAGAATCTATAGAAGTGCAATTATCTAAGCATTTGTCTAAAGGGTCTTGGATTTTTCTCTATCCAGAGAGTAATTCAGTTTAACTCGTTTTCCATTGATCTTCGGGGACACAAAACCAAAGATATACATTGGAAGCAAATTCCAACCCATTTTTGCAAATGGGGCAACAAAGGAGAAGCCGACTGACTTGAAGATTCCTCATCTTTGTCGCATATTAAATACACATACTGTGGGACAAAGAGATTTTTGGGCTCCTCTGTTGAACTTTGTTATTTATTTAAACTGTCACAAACCAGGGGACAAATGCAGAATTTAACTATACCTGGTAGTACTTCAGGGTCGAGTCCACAGGGACAATGGAATTTATTTGTTCAATGCATGCAAGTATAATCTAGGTGCTCTGAAAATAACAATGGTTGAAAGATGTTGACGTGCTCAGAAAGGTAACAAGGTGCGTGAAGAAAATGGATAGTATCATTTCAGGTACTTAGACAAATCTAAATGTTCTGAATAATGCTGAATGCAGATGATGTGCTCTAGAAAGCTTTAACAAATGAATGGGAAATCAAGGTGTCGGCTTTGGCTATCTAATGCAATTGCTATCCTATACTCCTCGCCAAAAAAATAGATTGAACCTACTGTGAACCTATCCATGGCACATTTGGTCGCCTCCTTATCAATGGCACTACGCACTACAGTAAAGTTAGGTCTCCCTACTCAATTATGGGTGTCGAGGGCAAGGATAATGAAAATGATTATGGGAGAATGGTTCTCTTACCCATGTTTGGGCCACCGACAATCATTCTCCCCATAATCAATATTCATTCTCCCATAATCTTATTTCCCTATAATCACTTTTCATTCTTTCCAAAACAAAAATACATAATGAAAAAACAAGAAAATACCTTAAAACTCTAAAAACCCATCAACTAGCTATAAAGGCCCCTCGAGTTGCTTGTAGTTTAATTTTATCAGCCTCACTTGAAGTTTGTTTGATCTAATAATAAGCTTTTGCTTGTTGTATGTATTGGTATATAGTTCTTGGAATCAAGAATTCACCATTACAGTATATTGAATATGTACATTGATAATAATGTCTGAAATTGTAACAAAACCATATGGAAGAATCTGACAGGTGAATATTGAGCAAAGCATCAGCAGGGAGATAGCGACAAGTATCGTGCAAGTCGGAGAAGACAGAGCAGTAGGAGGGGAAGGCTCTCAAGAAACCAAGCTGCTAGATCTCCACCCTTGCAGTTATTTCAGGCTTGCTAAATCAGCTTTTCTCAGGTGTCTGGGGTTGGACTCTTCAACAGAGAATTCAGTCCCATCAGATGAAAGGCAAAGAAGGGAATCAAGAAAGCCCAAAGAAAGTTGATGTATGTGTCTCTTTCCCTATTAAATGAAAACCATATGCCATTTTATTAATATGCCATTTTATAGATCGCTAACCGCGTCTTCCTACTGTAATTACAACTTTAGAAAGGAAAAAAAAAAAAAAAAAAAAAAAACGATTCTCATACACTGAGAGCGCGAAATTGATTCAGCCTGATTACTAGAAGAATTTTTTTGGCATTTAAGAGTAAAAAGGTAGATAATAGATATCATTAACAATAGTAAATGGTCTTTCCAATAAAGAAAATAACTTTGGTAAATGGTTGTGCATGCAGAGTTTACAGTTTTTCTTTTATAAGTCTTCTTGAATTTGTAGTGTCCAAATAGTATGTCTTAGAGGAAAATTATTGGATGAAAGAAGTATTACGGATCGTAAGCATGTCAAATAGCTCAATGGACATAAAACATGAGTCTCTCGAGAAATTAGAAGTTTGAATCTTTCTCCTATAAAATAAATAAATAAATAAATAATGAACTCTATTTGTGATATGGATTGAATTAGTAAAATTGTAAAATTTGTATGATTATTTTGTCTGTTTTATGGCATTAGCAAAATCTATTCTAGAACTAAACAATCTATTCTAGGTTGTTTATTTACAATCATAATGAGTTGGAAATCAATATGAACCAGAGGTCTGATCCCCATCCCGTTGTTGAATAAAATTGGATTATTCTTGAGTTACTAAGAATTAAAATGTCGTTTTATATTTCTTATCAATTTAAATTTTACTACAAGAATAATACCCCTTAAATTTTCCCTTAAATTTCTTGTGCTTAAGAATTCAAGGCTCACATTAAAAAAGAAAAATCATTTTGTCCAATGAAAATAGTTAAGTTGCGCTGAGTGTACCCGAACACTCACAAAAAAAAGTTCAAACCTTAAGACTTGGATCCACCTCTAGCTAGGCTCACAAATGTTAGGTATTAATAAGAGTACATAACATAAATAACATCTTTGTTCATATGTCTTTTTGTCTTTCATTCAAAGTTAATCATGCTTTCGTTAGCGGTAAATCATTGATGATTTTCGATATCGTTCTTTCAAGTTTCAGTTATAAGGAGCTATTTGTTTGTCATATTTAAGGAAGATTTAGATTGAGGATTTATCAACTTTTCAAAAAATTATATCCGAATGATTTTTTTGTAACTACTTAAAATAACTCCTCATTTTTACTATTAAAAATAATTCTTTATTTCTAACCATTCATTTTTATTCGTTTTTTTTATAACTACTCAATATAACTTATCATTTCTAATCATTCCTTTCTATTCAATCAAAATAACTCATTTTTAATCATTCTTTTTTTAACTACTCAAAATAACTATTCATTTTAAATCTACATCCAGACACGCTTTTCACTTTAACTCCTCTACAAAAAAATTACATCCAAACAAGTTTTTTGTTATCATTCTCAATTTTTAACTATTCTAAATAACTCCACATCAAAACCTCATTCAAACACCTCCTAAGAGCACTATTGTTCTTCTTAGTCTTTTTTGCAGTTAGATGTGGGACGGGATCTCTTTTGTAGGCTGTTTTGTTTGATAGGTAGTCAAAGAAGTATGATCATTCTGGCTGAATCATGTGTGCTCAATTCAGTACTTGTATGAACATATCATTCTGAGTCATTCTGCAATCAATTTAAGAATCACTACGATGACCTGTTATAACCAATTGAGTTATACAAACCTCTAGCCTTTTGGTGAAAAAACATGTTTTAACCAATTGAGTTATCTATTCTTCAAAAAAAAAAAAAAAAAAAAAAAAGATTAGTGTTAGTTTTGGTGCATGTAATTAACTAGCATTTGAAAATTTATGTTTTTTTTTAGTATAAATTGGTGGAGAGAAACTACAAATACTACATAAAGGTACTACTCTCAAATAAATGAGAGTCAAATACCGATATTTAGGATCGAACTCATGACTGTGGTCTTGAATTGAATTACTACAAAACAATGAAACCAACACACTACTAACTATTCCAGTCATTTAAAAATTTATGTTAATAGTGGTTAAAACATTGAAAATATATGTTAATAATAGTTAAATGATAAGTTTGATGTGGAGTTTTATGAACGTTAAATTTGAAGGAAAAGTTGATAAAAAAGTTAAGGGTGGGATGGTTTATCATTCATTTTTCTACCAAAAATTAGGTGTACAACAAAAAATCGAACCGAACCAATCCAATCCAATGGATCAGATCAATTTTTTAACACAAAATTAGACCTATCGGTTGTAATTTAAAAAAATAAAAAATATTGGATCGGTTCCAGTTCTTGTTTTAAAAAACCAATAAAAATCGAACCAAACTGAATATATATATATTGTCAATGAGTCATTTAAAGTCATCCTCCTTCTATTATTTAGAACATTTCTTAAAGTCTTGAACATCAATGTGTTATAGTGAATGTTTTTTTATCAGTTAAATATCAAACTTTACTTTTTTTCATATTAATTGTCATTATCTATTTGAAACTAATTTTACGAGGTAACTTAATGATTCTAATTTTACTTTTATTTTAAGTAAAAAACATCCTTAAATAATTTTCAATAAGTTCAAAAAATACTTCCGACTTTAAAAAAATTGTTGTTTATGAGAAATGTTGTTTTTAATATATTAAAAAAAATTGGACATTAGATCGAATCCAAAATCGAATCAAACCAATTGAAAACCGAATTAATAGTTCTATACTTTATTGGACATTGGATGAGATCTATTTTTTGAAAATCAAAGATATCAATTCGGTTGTCGGTTTCATACAAAATCGATAAAAACCAAACCGAAATCACCCCTGCGAAAAAAACAAACCCATCATAAGAAAGAAAAATAAGTGTAGCACCTTTTTTTTTTTTTTTTTTGAGAAGTCCAATACCTTAAGGATTAGATTAGGTATATTTTGGCCGGCAATATAAAAGCAGTGTTGGATAAAATCCATAACCTAATGTCTGGTCTGGCCTTTTTAGACCACCACCATTAAAGAAGATTATGAACAGCCCAATGGTTGTTGCTTGGCTACGTCATCCATCCAATCCTCGTTTCTGAAAATCCCAAATCAATCCAAAATCCCCCATCTTCTTCCTCACTTCACTGCTCCAATTTCACTTTTAATGCCTCAATTTCCCACATTCACTTGATTTCCTCAACTGGGTTCCCTTCCAATTTTCAATTCTCTGTGTTCTTGCAATCCACAATGAGTGCTTTCTATTTGGGAGCCTCCCTTCAATCCTGCTCCATTTTCGGTCAATCCTGTAGATCCACTGCGTTTCCCTTCAAAACGGGGTTCAAATCGTTTGTGCTTCCCAAACGGAGATTGCCCACTTCTTCCGTTCCGTTTTTCTCGATCTGTGCGGTTCTGGCCAAGGAAGACACTGTAACGGAGGAAGAAGACAGACCCACTTTCAATTTCAAGGAGTTTATGATTCAGAAGGGGAATTCGGTGAATCACGCTTTGGATTCTGCTGTTTTTCTTCGAGAACCGTTGAAGATTCATGAAGCGATGCGGTACTCTCTAATGGCCGGCGGCAAAAGGGTCCGTCCTGTTCTTTGCATCGCCGCGTGTGAGCTCGTCGGCGGTAACGAATCCATGGCCATGCCGGCGGCCTGCGCCGTCGAGATGATCCACACTATGTCTTTGATCCACGACGATCTTCCTTGTATGGATAACGACGACTTGCGAAGAGGAAAGCCCACAAACCACAAGGTGTTTGGCGAGGATGTTGCTGTTCTCGCCGGAGATGCGCTTTTGGCTTTCGCTTTCGAGCACGTTGCTGTGTCGACGATCGGTGTAGCCCCGCCGCAGATCGTTCGGGCGATTGGAGAGCTCGCGAAGTCGATTGGTGCTGAGGGTCTTGTTGCAGGGCAGGTAGTGGACATTCATTCGGAAGGGGCGGCCGATGCCGGCCTTCAGCAGCTTGAATTCATCCATTTGCACAAGACGGCAGCGCTTTTGGAAGCTGCGGTGGTTCTCGGGGCAATTCTGGGCGGCGGATCGGACGAGGAGGTTGAGAAACTGAGAAACTTTGCCAGGTACATTGGATTGTTATTTCAAGTTGTTGATGATATTCTAGATGTAACAAAATCTTCAAATGAATTGGGGAAAACTGCAGGGAAAGATTTAGTGGCTGATAAAGTTACATATCCTAAACTTTTGGGGATTGAAAAATCAAAGGAATTTGCTCAAAAGTTGAATAGAGATGCTCAGGATCAACTCTCTGGGTTTGATCCTGATAAGGCTGCTCCATTGATTGCTTTAGCTAATTACATTGCTTTTAGGCAAAATTGATACTGTTTCTATGCTAGACTTATCATTGAAATCTCAATCTTGGGGCTTCTGAATTTGGGCTTAATAGTTAATATAATACAGAGTTAGTTCTTGAAATCTTGATTCTGAAGTCTGTTCTGTGCCATTCTTCTGCCCTGTTGTAGTTTTAGTTCATCCTTTTTTGTACCATTAGTGTTGTATTGATACTGATAAAGGCTCTCAAAGCATTGTAATCTTGTATTGAAACAGTCTCCCCCAACACATTATAAATGGTCTTATGTTAAAGTAATTATAGTGATTGTAGACTTGGAACTTTGTTACTCATATATAGAATAACACATTCTGAATTTTTATCTTAAGCTTTTCATGAACTTTGTCTACAATTGTTGTGAAAGAGGATTGTTCTTTTTCTTCTTCTTCGTGGCTATATTTGGTTTGGAACGTCGACATTGCAGCCTCGTAATGCCCGATTGTTGGTTAAAATATTTGAAGCTGTCGTTGTTTGAGTTATTATCTTAGCTTCAATTCTATGTTCTTGTTTGTTGTAACCCTCTCAACTATCTCTTTATCAATAAATTTGGTATAGAGAATGAGTTTAATTTAAGGTGGTCACTGCCTAAGAAATAATTTTTTATGAGTTTCGTTGATACCAAATAAGGTAGAGTTAGACGGTTTTTCTCATTAGAATAGTAAAGATATGTGAATGCTTTAAACCAAATGTTGTAAAGTCAGACCCTTGTCTCCTGAGAATAGTCGAGATGCGCGTAAGTTGATCGAGACACTTACAAATTAAAAAAATAAAATAAAAATAGTAAGCTTTGAAGAGTGGAGTGAAGTTGTATATAAAAAAATGAGTTTGTACTGGTCACTTTTTTTCTTTTTTCTTTTTATCTTGCTTTGGATAGAGCCCATGTTGTTCTTGATTGAATTGCCATGGAATGAGAAATTGGATCCTAGCATGTTGAGAAACATGAAAGAAACAGATAAGTTCAAGAGTGTTTTTTCTTTGGTAGTCTGATGATTTAATGTTTTTCTTTATGAAAGCAACCTTATACTTAAATGCACAGAAACATCTAAGAAACAGACAAGATCTGCTTTGATAACAATGTTTTTCTTGTCTTAATGGATGGATTATTCTCTCAAAACCATATTAAAACTCAACTAGAGTTTTATTACATGATGTTGTGAAGGTCGTGGTGCGAGGTGCTTGTAGTATTGTTAGAATTCAATTTATCCGTTGGTTATCTGTTTTGGTTTGTTCCCAATTCGAGCTGTGGATCGAGTTTATTGTTCGATCTTGGGGGCAATTTCTCTTCTATCTTCGTCTTTAGGGAGAAGTGTTGTTGTGTTTCATTTGATTGGTTATTGAAATTTTAGTTTGGCTTTTTAAAAAATGGTGTTTTCCTTGCCTAGCCTTATGTTTGAAGTCAAGATTTGTTTGGAATTGCTCTAACATAAAGTCGAAGAAAAAAAAGGAAAAAATACCAATTGCTCGGTTGATTGCTCAAACGAAATTTAAAACGTAATTAGTGAAAAAAGCAAAATTTACTTATTTGTTGGTAAGTATAGTGTGTATACTTACCACCACATGAGTTACATCTTTTTGTTTATTTGTTTTTAAAATTATATAAAATAATGTTAAATCAATCCTTTCATCTAAAATTTATCATTCTGTTAGTGACTTTTATGTTGATAAATTACATACACCATTTTACGAACAAGTAGGTAAAATTTGCTCATGAAACAATATTTAAGAATGAATTTGAATAACTTTTTAATTATTAAACTATTACACAAAATATCAATAAAGCTATACCATTATCAATTATTTGAATATTTTATACACAATATATTCAAATAAATGTGAATAATAACAAATGAGGGACAAAAGTCCATCAATAACTATCTCAAAATTCAAGATTCTCAAAAAGTACCCTCAGGATTGCCCTTGTGTTTCCAAATGATAAAACTCCATTTCCGATCGTTCAATCCACAAATCCTCTTTATATTTCTTATTATAATAATCCCCTCTTTAAAATTCTGGAGTCCGATAAGCCAAGAAAAGCATAATCAAACCGCCAAACAACGTGACCAAAGCCAAAACTTTGAACGAGTTACCAAAGCAAGGAGGTCCCAAACAAATGACCTCGTTATCCTTTCCCCGATGCATAAGTTTTGAAGCTTCCAAATCGTACAACTTTCCCACAACCTCGACGTTCAAAATATAAGACCCGAACGGCACAACCAACTGACCCCAATTGAACAAAGTCGAGAATCGTTTGAGCCCAAAGAGCTCGGAGATTGTAGCCATCAGAACCGGAGCCTGAAACCCAAACCCGAACCCAACCATCAACTAAGCGACATAAACCGAACCGAGAGATGGATAAGCAATGAGAAGCTGGCCAATACACGTTAGAAAATAGGCAGAAGCGAAGATCAAAGGACGGGGTGATTTGAATTTGGTCATAAAATATTCAGAGATGAAACCAGAGAGTACACGTCCGAAGAAATTCGATATCGAAACCCAAGAAATCAACATACTCGTGGCTTTCTGTGAGTATTTTAATGATTCCCCGATTTGGCCTAAATTATCAATCGTCGCTAATGAAGACCCACTTCCCGTAAACGTGGCTAAGCAAATCAGAGCCATATCTATACTGAAAATCGCTTGCAAGATCGTGAAATCGTCCCCTCTTGATGGGTTTGTTTGAAAACCTTTTTCCAATGTGGGTTTCTTTTCATTGATCGAAACAGTAATGGAAGAATTGGTGTTGTTGAGTTTTTTGAGCTTGTGTACAAAAAACTCTTCTCTAATGGTGATGAACAGGGGAAGGGAAAGCAACCCAATAATTACAAACGCGCCACTCTCAAACCCAATTCTAGAGAAATTCACTTTAAGTTGGGCAACAGTTCAGAACTTTAAGCTCATCTGGGTGTTTACGAGTCTTAATTGGGCGAATTACAGAGAAACAGAGGAGGATTAATGTTGAAGGAAACCAAGCGAAAAGAAGAACTAAATTAGATGGGTTTTCAGGCCCCTAAATGGCTAAGTAAAATTGGGTTAAAATCGCTCCTCCGATTCTGACAAACCCTTTCAAAAGCCCCAAAATAATCCCTCGCCGGTCGGGGAAATTTCGAACAGATGTAAAGAAACATTTGCCAGAAATGGGGTTGGCGATTCGGCGCGTGATGGAGATCCAAAGCATGAAGAAGCCGGCGAAGTTGAGACACGCGCCGGCGAAGAACAGAGCCCACAGCGGCGCCACCTCTGCTAGAAGTCCGACGTAGATTCCGGCGTTGGAGCCCAAATCTTTGGCGAATCCCAATGTGGTGATTTGGGTTTGTGTGTAATCGAATTGGGTTTTGACCACTTTCGAATATGTTCCAAAAATGTAAGTCGAACCGTTCCTCATCATCATCAGAAACGAGACGAAAACTGTGAAGCATCGGCCTTGTACAACTAGTTTGGCGAAACCACCCCAAGCTTCTGATTTTGTGTAATTGATCATATTGTTCTTGATTGATTAAATTTAATGCCAAAAGTGAATGTTGATTGATTGTTGGTCTTGAATTTTTGGACGATTTAAAAGGGATAAAGAACTGATTCAAAAACTAATATGAGCTTTATTGGTAAATTTGTTCTTGAACTAAGTTTGTTCTTGATTGTTTTTAATTCTCATTTAGTTGACAACAGTACCTTCTTTGTAAGATTTGTGGTCTTCCTCCTACAACTTATACTAAAAAAATAATAATGTATCGTTTAATTAGTTTTTCATTTTTTGCTATTCGACTTTATTAATTTGAGTAATATTTTGGTCCTTATTTATAAGGAGTAAGTCATTCTTCCCCTTTACAACTACATTTTTTTTTATACATATTTTTTTAAATAAAAAAATGTATAGTCATAAAACAGGATAAAAATGGCTTATAAGGATCTAAGTGTGGCTTGTAAGGATCTAAGTGTGTTATATATCATTTATGTTTAAAACACTTATTTGTGGGTACTGAGAAATTAGAATCAATCTTCTCATTTCTCATCACCCATAAATTTGTGCTATATACTTATAATATTCTTCAATATAATAGAATGGTAACCATATTTAACATTTCCAATAAATTATACATAAATAACATTTTAATGAAAGAAAGATAAAGACATTACAATTGAAAAGGGACAAGAACAGAAAAAGAGTATAGTAGTATACATAAATCAACCACCACCTTCAAAAGAAATCAATACTAGAAAGATCAATGAGGAAATGAGATAGGATCAGTTCAAATTCAAATCCAATGTAAGCATAGAAAGTTAAATCCCAACATACATAAATATAGATATTATAGAATGCAATTTATTTGGTTATGATATCAAACCACCAGTATACGGCATCGTGGTCGACCGTAGCCATTGATCTTGAAATCTTGATTGTGAGGTTTCTGAATTTGGGCTTAATAGTTTATATAATACAGAGTTAATTCTTGAAATCTTGATTCCTAAATCTGTTCTGTGCCATTCTTCTCCCATGGTGTAGTTTTAGTTCATCCTTTTTGGTACCATTAGTGTTGATATGATAAAAGCTCTCAAAGCATTGTATTGATTAAAATATTTGAAGCTGTCGTTGTTTGAGTTATTATTTTAGCTTCCATTCTATGTTCTTGTTTGTTGTAACCCTCTCAACTGTCTCTTTATCAGTAAATAAATTTCCTATGTTGAAGTATAAACAATTAGCTTCCATAGCAAATAAGTTGACTTTTTATCCATTCTAGGTTGTTCTAGTTGTCATCAGATAGAGAATGAGTTTAATTTAAGTTGGTTACTAGAATTAATTTTCTATGAGTTTCGTTGTCACCAAATGGAGTAGAGTTAGACAGTTTGTCTCATGAGAAGAGTAAAGATATGTGAAAAGTTTGAAACCAAATGTAGTAAAATTAGACAGTTGTCTCTTGAAAATAGTCGAGATGAACGTAAGTTGATCGAGACACTTACAAATATATATATATAATAGTAAGCTTTCAGAAGTGGGGTGAAATTGTATATAAAAAATGAAGGAGAGCTTGTACTTGTCACTCTCTGAAGAAGTGGATTGTGTATGCATCTTCTTCTCTTTTTTTTTTTTTCATCTTGCTTTGGATAGAGCTCATACTGTTCTTGATTGAATTGCTATAGAATGAGAAATTGGATCCTAGCATGTTGAGAAACATGAAAGAAACAGACAAGTTCAAGAGTGTTTTTTCTTTGGTAGTCTGTTGATTTAATGTTTTTCCTTATGAAAGCAACCTTATACTTAAATGCACATAAACATCTAAGAAATAGACAAGATCTGCTTTGATAACAATGTTTTTCTTGTCTTAATGGATGTTGGATTATTCTCTCAAACTAGAGTTTTATTACTCGATTTTCCGAAGGTCGTGGTGCGAGATGTCTGTAATATTGTTAGAATTCTATTATCTGTTGGTTATCTGTTTTTGGTTTGTTCTCAATCCGAGCTATGGATCGAGTTTATTGTTCGTTCTTGGGAGCGGTTTCTCTTTTATCTTCATCTTTAGGAAGAAATGTTGTTAGGTTTCATTTGATTGGTTAATGAAATTTTAGTTTGGCTTTTAAAAGAAGAGTGTTTTTCTTGCCTAGTCTTACAACTTCATGTTTAAAGTCAAGATTTGTTTGGAATTGCTCTGACATCTCTTCTTTGGTTTTTGTTAAGAATTAGTGCCATGTAGTTGATAAAGCTCACAAGCCCTGCCTCTATCAAATCTAGCATTGTTTTTATGCTTTGACACAAACATTACATTCAAAAATTACCAATAGCTGATGTGGGCTGTATGAAAATTATAATTATAATAATAAGAATAAGAAATAGAAATAGAAATAGAAATAGAAGATTTGGGTTAGGTTGGAAGTTGCATAAAATTTGACTGATTAGAAGATTGACCAATCCAAAACTTTATATTATTTTTAAAAATCTCTCTAACCCCAAAAACAAACCGAGACTATGTATTAAGAGACAGAAATATAAACTAATTAAACAATGCATAATTAAAAATATAAACAAAAGTGATTTGTATTATAGTACGGTTTTCTTTACAATCTTTTTCTTTCAAAATAGGTAGTACATATCTGTGATTACATTAATAAAAGCAAGAAATCAAACATAACAAACTAATTAGTTTAAGAACAAATTTACCAATAAACCTCATGTTAGTTTTTGAATCAGTTCTTTGTCTCTTTTAAATCGTTCCAAAATTCAAGCCCAACAAATAAACAAAATTCACTTAAATCAAAAGTAAATTTAAAATGCCCAATTACACAAGATCAGAAGCTTGGGGTTTCACCAAACAAGTCTTACAAGGCCGATGGTTCACAATTTTCGCCTCGTTTCTAATGATGATCGGAAACGGTTCAACATATATTTTTGGAACATATTCAAAAGTGATCAAAACCCAATTCCATTACACACAAACCCAAATCAACACATTGGGATTCGCCAAAGATTTAGGCTCCAACGCCGGAATCTACGTCGGACTTCTAGCAGAGGTGGCGCCGCCGTGGGCTCTGTTCCTCGCCGGCGCGTGTCTCAACTTCTCCGGCTTCTTCATGCTTTGGCTCTCCATCACGCGCCGAATCGCCAAACCCCATTTCTGGCAACTGTTCCTTTACATCTGTTTAGGAACAAACTCTTCCAATTTCAGCCACACCGCGATTCTGGTCACCGCCGTTCGAAATTTCCCCGACCGGCGAGGGATTATTTTGGGGCTTTTGAAAGGGTTTGTCGGAATCGGAGGAGCGATTTTAACCCAATTTTACTTTGCCATTTACGGGCCAGAAAACCCATCTAATTTAGTTCTTCTTTTCTCTTGGTTTCCTTCAACATTAATCCTCCTCTGTTTCTCTGTAATTCGCCCAATTAAGCCTCGTAAACACCCAGATGAGCTTAAAGTTCTTTACCATTTTCTTTACGTTTCAATTCTTCTTGCCCTTTTCATCTTATTCCTAACTCTCGCCCAACAACAAGTCAATTTCTCCAAAATCGGATTTCGTAGTGGCGCAATTGTAATAATCGGGTTACTTTCCTTTCCCCTGTTCATCACAATCAGAGAAGAGTTTTTCGTGGACAAGCTCAAAAAACTCAACAGCACCGATTCTTCCATTACTGTTTCGATCAATGAAAAAAAACCCACATTGGAAAAAGGTTTTCAAACAAACCCATCAAGAGGGGACGATTTCACGATCTGGCAAGCGATTTTCAGTGCAGATATGGCTCTGATTTGCTTAGCGACGATTACAGGTAGTGGATCTTCATTAGCGACGATTGATAATTTAGGCCAAATTGGGGAATCATTAAGATACTCACCGAAAGCAACGAGTATGTTGATTTCATGGGTTTCGATATCAAATTTCTTCGGCCGAGTACTCTCTGGTTTCATCTCTGAATATTTCATGACCAAATTCAAATCACCCCGTCCTTTGATCTTCGCTTTTGCCTATTTTCTAACATGTTTAGGTCAGCTTCTCATTGCGTACCCATCGCTCGGCTCGGTTTATGCAGCTTCGTTGCTCATTGGGTTCGGGTTCGGGTTTCAGGGTCCGGTTCTGATGGCCACAATCTCTGAGCTTTTTGGGCTAAAACGGTTCTCGACTTTGTTCAATTGTGGCCAGCTTGTTGTGCCGTTTGGGTCTTATATTTTGAACGTCGAGGTTGTGGGGAAGTTGTACGATTTGGAAGCTTCAAAATGGATGCCTAAGCGAAAGGGTAAAGAGGTAATTTG
>JBBMKA010067698.1:0-16308 GCA_037833695.1 Sechiopsis laciniata | reverse complement strand
TGTTTTGAAATGTTTTATTTATGCGAGTATTTAGTTTGCATGTTTTATTTTAAATATGTCTTTTACTTCCATGCATGCTGAGTAAGGACCAGTTTATGACCATTGTTAGGTCGGGTCCTTACGGGTTTGCAGAAGCATGCGGTGTGCACATATGTGCATTAGATACCGGGAGGAGAGCTCCCTCGGGCTAGTGTATTAGTACACATTTCCATTCAGTTTAGAGCCTGACACTTGGGTACTCTCTCAAGTGTCTAGGATCAGCATAGTGAGCTGATCACCTTAGCCGAGAGTTAAAGACTCTCGAGATTCTAGGGGTTATATTGATAACCCATTTGGAGATCCACAGCGGATCCTTAGCCAAGAGTTAGAGACTCTTGAGGTTTGAGCATGTTGTGATTAAGCTTGTATTGAGACTGCCTTGTGATGTTTGGATTGCTTGTATGCTAGGATGCTAGATGATGTGACTTGCGTACTATACCCCGGCTAGGGATTCTTACTGAGTGCCTTTGTACTCACCCTTATTTCAATGGTTTTTCCACCAGGTAACTTGGGACAGCACCGGGGCGGCTAAAGGAGGAGCTGATGGATCATGGGAGTCCGTTGCATCGTCTCTTTCAATATTTATAGATTCAGCATGTTAGGGTGTTTTAAGGAACTAGTTTTAGAACTTTTTTTAATAAACTTTGGCCAGAAGATTCATTTGTATTGGTTTTGAATAATCTTTTATTTAGTTTGTTGTTTGCTAATAAAAGTTGATTTCCAGCTAAATTATTTAATTGTCGGATTTTACATGTTTTAAATTCATGCGTGCTGAGTAAGAACTACTCTTGAGACTATTTTAGGGTCGGGTTCTTACATTACAGCGGCTTCTACTCTTTCTTTTTTCTTTTTCTTCTTTCTCTCAATCCTTTCTTTTTCTTCCACTCTTTTTCGCTCTAACTCTGCTTCTAACTCCTCCACTCGCTTTCGCATTACCTAGTCGGAGGCGAACTCGACAGCCTCCTTGGCATGAGTTTTGCTGGGTTTAGAAATCTTCGACTCAACAGGCTTGCTCTTCTTCACCTCCGCCGGCGCTACAACCTTCGCCTCAATAATCTTTACAGTTTGAAGCCCAGATGGATTACCCACTGTTTTAACAGTTGTTGCTTTTGAACGCTTGACAACCTTGGCTGCTTCTCCACCCAATGTTTTAGCAACTTTCTCGTCACTCTTCTTTTCCTCAGTTGGCTTGACTTTCTTTTGTCCATAGAAGGCTCGGTAGAGGGTTTTATAGACAACTTCTTGACGGTAGACTTCACCCCAACTTTTGCCGGTAGACTTCTTGACAGATTGCGTTGTTGATTTCTTCAACACGATATTTGGCCTAACTCCCACAGAAGAAGTTTCAGATGCCACCTTACTCGCGCTTGCATTGAGCTTTGCCTTTAGCAGTTCTTTTGTAGTCGCGACCTTACTCGCATCTACCTTTCCTTTGGTCACCTTCTTGGTGAGGTTGGTACTGACTGGTGTTTTTGAAGCCATTTCTTAAGGTTGGTGAAAAAGAGCGAAGGGTAGCAAAATTTTTTGGGAGTTCGAGAGCTCAAGAGCGTTTTGAATGCGTAAAAAAAAGAAATAAGAGGAGGAGAGGTGTATTTGTAAGGTTAAATTCAACGCACAATGGTCGGCCTTGAGAAGGGAAATGCCAGACGACGCGCGGCGAAGTCTGGATTGTTTTATCAAAATCTTCATCAACACATGTCGACTAGGCTCGCGCGATCTAGACACGTGTTTGAGTTGAGGACAGCTTACGACGACTACAGCGTTCGTCACTACATGACATCATTAAATCCCCACCCTTGCTTAAACAAAACAATCCCGACGACCGCAAAATCTAAGTATATTTTCTTCCACAAGCGAGTAAGTTTTCATCCTTGCTAACTACTAAAATAGTAAAAGCTAGTGAACTACAATTTTACAATTCAAACTTCTAAAAAGATTAAAAAACGTATAGATATTACATGGCCTAGAGCAATTGAAATTTGAGAAAGATAATACCATTCACTCCAGCCAGCTTAGTCTACCTCAAGCGTCAAGTAACGGGGTGAATTTCGTTTGCAGTTTCTTCGTCGTAATAATGTTTTGATTTGTGGCCATTCACTTGAAATTTGGAGTCGTCAGATTCATTTTTAAGTAAAATTGCCCCATGGGGGTGTACCTGAACGACTTGGAATGGTCCTGACCATATTTTAAATTTCCTAAAAACAGTTTGAAACGGGAAGTGTAGAGTAAAACTTTCTGACCCACTGTAAACTCCTTGGGCTCTATCCTCTCATCGTACCATTTCTTCATCTTTTCTTTATATATCTTGGCATTCTCGTAAGAGTACAAGCGAAAACTCCTCTAGTTCTAGCAATTGTAGTTTTTCGCTTATCTAGATTTAGCTCTTTAACGGCCCAATATGCCTTATGTTCCAACTCTAGAGGCAAGTGGCATGCTTTACCGAATACAAGGTGAAATGGCGACATACCCAATGGTGTCTTATATGCAGTTCTGCATACCCAAAGCGCGTCATCCAACTTGTTTGCCTAATCCTTCCTGTTGGGACGTATTACTTTCTCCAAAATTGTCTTGATTTCAAGATTGGAGATCCCTGCTTGGCCATTTGTTTGTGGATGGTACGTAGTGGCGACTTTATGATGGATATTGTACTTTTGCAGTCCAGATTCTAAAGCTCGGTTGATAAAGTGTGTTCCTTCATCGCTAATCAGGACTCACTGAGTCCCAAATCGCATAAACACGTGCTTCTACATAAATTTAATAACTGTCTTGGAATCATTTTTCGTGTAAGTGATGGCTTCAACCCATTTGGATACATAATCTACAGTGACCAAGATGTATTGATTTCCGTTAGAGTTTAGGAACGACCCCATGAAATCAATTCCCATACATCGAACAACTTGACTTCGAGGATGTATTTCAAGGGCATCTCATCCTTTCTTCCAATATTCCCCAGCCTTTTGCATCGATCACATTACTTCGTGTAGTTGTAGGAATCATTGAAAATGGATGGCCAATAATATCTAGATTGGAAAACCTTCGCTGTTGTTTTTACACCACTGAAATGGCCTACATATGCTACAGCATGACACTCTGCTAGAATTGATTTCGCCTCTTCTTCTGTTGCACAACGGCGAATTATGTTATCTTGTTTGTACAAGTATGGCTCATCCCAGAAATACAATTTAACATCATGCAGAAATTTATTTTTCTGTTGGTAGCTGAAATTCTCTGGCATTACTCCACAAACAAGGTAGTTGGTAAGATCGGCGAACCATGGTTCACTTACATTGTGAGTAGCGAATAGTTGTTCATCGGGGAAAGTTTTGCTGATATCCAATCACTCTGGAAATTCATTCGCATTCTTAAATCTTGAAAAGTGATCTGCCACTACGTTTTTGCAACCCTTTTAATCCATAATTTCAAGATCGAACTCTTGTAACAACAGAATCCACCAGAATAACCTTGGCTTCTCATTTGTCTTCTTGAAAAGTTATCGAATCCCTGAATGATTTGTGTAGATGGTTACCTTGGATCCGATCAGGTAAGAGAGAAATTTATCTAAGGTAAAAAGGACTGCCAAGAATTCTTTTTCTGTTGTTGTGTAGTTCAGTTGTGCCTCATTCATCATCTTGCTAGCATAGTAGATAGGATGAATCAGTTTCTCGCCCTTTTGACCTAACATTGCGCCCACGAAATAATCACTTGCATCGTACATGATGCAGAAGGGTATTTCCTAGTATGGCACTTTGATGATTGGGGCAGAGACAAGACGGTCTTCAGCGTGTTGAAGGCATTCGCACAGGTGAAATTGAAATTGAACAGTTTGTTTAACACTAGCAATTCGCACAAAGGTTTGGCAATTTTTGAGAAATCCTTGATGAACCTTCTGTAACAACCCGCATGTCCAAAAAAAACTTCATATTCCTTTCACATTTATTGGCTGCTCGAGTTTCGTGATCACTTCTACTTTTGTTCGATCGACTTCAATTTCTTCCCGCGAAATTCTGTGTTCAAACCGGATTCCTTCCGTCACCATAAAGTGGCACTTTTCTCAATTTAAAATAAGGTTTATTTCTTCGCACCTTACGAGAACCTTGCCTAAATTTTCTAGAAAAGTCTCCAAAGATGATCCGAAAACTGTGAAGTCATCCATAAATGCTTCCATGTATCGCTCAATCATGTCGTAGAAGATTGCTAACATACATTGTTGAAACGTCGCTGGGGCGTTGTACAACCCAAAGAACATTCACTTGAAAGCAAAAGTTCCATATGGACAGGTGAATGTCGTCTTTTCTTGATCTTCTAGCGCAATTGTAATTTGATTATATCTGGAATATCCATCTAGAAAGCACTAATATTCTTGCCCCACGACACGGGCAAGCATTTGATCGATGAAAGGTAGTGGGAAGTGTTCTTTTTTTGTCACAGCATTCAGTTTGCGGTAATCCATACGTACACGCCAGCCAAAAACTGTGCACATAGGTATGAGTTCGTTTCGCTCATTTTTAATAACCGTTGTGCCACCTTTCTTTGGGAAGCATTGAACCGGTCTAACCCACTTGCTATCAGGGATAGAGTAGATGACTCCCACATCTAGCCATTTAATAATTTCTTTCTTGAAGACCTTCTTCATAGTCGAATTTAATCACCATTGATGCTCAACGGAGCGAAATCTGTCATCTTCTAAGTTTATCTTGTGCATGCAGAAGGATGGACCCTTTAAATCAGCGACCAACCTATCGCTCTCTTGTGCTGCTTTAATAATTTTAGTAATGCCTCTTCATGTTCATATACTAGTTGGGCAGAAATTATAACAGGCAAAGTTTCACCTTCACCTAGATACGCATACTTCAAGTGCTCGAGGAAAGGCTTCAATTTTAATTCTGGCAGAAATTCTATTGATGATCTCGTTTGTGGTGCTATTTTGTCCGACAGGTTCAACGAGTTGTTCTTGGCATACCAAATCTCGCCAACCTTTAATTCTTCAGTACATTACTCATCTTTGCTAGTCCCCTAGTATTCTTCATTTGCATCTTCTCGTTGTTCATGCGAATGACTACCATATGCTTCGCTGAAATCATCTTCGAGTAAAGTAATCGTGGAGCACTCCTCTGTTTCTATTGGGTACTTCATAGAGTCATTAATTCAGAACTTGATTTGGTCATCATTCATCTGTAAGGTGATGGGACCTTCATAGACATCCACAAGAGTTCACCTAGTCCGTAAAAACGGTCTTCCTAAGATGATTGGAATTTCTCTGTCTGCTTCATAATCCAAAATTATGAAGTCGGTTAGGTAAATGAATTTATCTACCCAAACTAGAATTTCCTCGACTTTCCCTTCTAGTCTCGCGATTGAATGATCCGCTAGTTGAATCATCATTGACGTAGGCTTCGCTTCACCAATCCTGAATTTCTTATACACAGACAACGACATTAGATTTATGCTTGCTCCCAGATCACATAGTGCTTTTTCGATATAATGCCCCCCGATTAAAATTGGTATGGTAAAAGCGCCTGGATCTTTTTCTTTTGCGAGAAGTTTGTGAGTAATCATTGTGCTGCATTCTTGTCTCAGGGAAATGATTTTCGCTTCACCGACCTGATCTTTCTAAAAAAAGACTTCCTTCAGGAACTTAGCATAATTCGGCATTTGTCTTAATGCCTATATCAGCGGGACGTTGATCTGTATTCCCTTGAAGATCTCCATAAACTTCTCAAAACCCAAACCCTCATTTTTCTTTTTGAGTCTCTGCGAAAAAGGTGGTGGGGGTTTGAATTGTATCACCTCACTAGGCTTCTTGTTCATATTTTGTTACAAGGTTCAGTAGCTCACTTCGCTCAATTTTTTCAGTCGCCACAGTGACTCCTTCAACCTCAGTAAACTCAGGCTGAACTTCACAATCCTCTTCACAGTCTTCTTCTTCGCAAAACTCTTCTTCAAAACTTCACTCTAGCGAACTCAGCATCACATCGTCTGATTCATTCTCAATTATCGAGATCGCTTTGATCTGCTTCTTGCCTTCTTTCTTTACAAGTTCAGTATGAGATTGCCTCATTCTTCACGAGCTGTTCCATCTACATTTCTAAGTTTTTCAAAGCCAGTTGTTGATTCTGGATGAATGCTTGCTAATTCTACGAGGTTGCCTCATTCTTCGCGATGTACTCTTTTAACAAGCTCTCCAGCAAACTATTGGATGTTTTTCGGAACTGCTGCTGATTCTGATATGAATTCCATCCTTGGAGTTGTTGCCAAAACCTGGCAGATTTCCATTGTGTCTCTGCAGAAATGCTTGGTTGTTCGAGCTACTTGCATTAGCATTGTTAGACTAAGAGAAATTAGGATTCCATCCAGCATTGTACGTATTTAAGAATGGGTTAGGTTGGCGGTTCGCTTGTGCAAAATATACCGATGCTGTGTTCTAGGGGCAATCTTCGTAGTAATGTGTTTCATCGCACAGGGTGCATGACTCTGTCAGAGAGAGCTACTCTTGATTGTTCGTTAATGTCAATTGCGTAGAATTTTAACACTTTGGACTCTATTATTAGCTTTGCTTCCATTTTGCATGTTAAGCAATACTTGTTGCTTTAACACTGAGTCGCTGGTTGATTCAACTTTCACTCTTGGCTTAACGTCCAAGCACACATCATCTTTCCACTAGCTGCTATTAAGGGCTATCCTTTCAACAATTTCTATCACTTGATTGTATGTTTTTTGTAGAAGCGCTCCAGATGCCGAAGCATCGAGCACTAGCTTAGCAACTTTACTTAACCTGCCATAGAAATAATCAAATTGGACTCAGTAGGGAAATCCATTACGTGGGCATTTACGCTGGATCATTTTGAAATGATCCCACACTTCGACGATTGATTCACCTGTGGCTTGTCAAAATAGCATGATCTCGTCTCGGTGCTACATCATCTTCTTTGGTGGAAAGTATTTTAACAAGAATCACCTCACGAGTTCTTCCTATGATATATCTTGCAAATGCTCCAACGTGTAGAACCACTCTTTCTCCCTTCCTTGTATCAAGTGCATAAACAAGCTCAGCCTCAGATTGTCTCGGGTTATATCTGGAATAATGAATGAGTCACATACACCCATGAACTCCCGTAAATGGTTGTGCGAATCTTTGCTCGCTAAACCGTGAAACTGGGCATTTTGCTGGAGTAGCATGTTCATCATAGGCTTAAATTCGAATGCACACACCCCGTTATCTAGTCTAATTCCTCCTCTCATAAATTCTTTAATGTTGGGCGTGCCATAGGCTCTGACCACTCCGTCCCTATCATCTGCCATCATTATAGGGGTAGCGAGAAACAGATTTGTATGTTCATAATTTGGTTCAACTGGCAGTTTGGGCCTCGCCTCAGTGTTTCTGGTGGACATATTATTTTGATTAGCTTCAGCCATCCTCACGGAATGATTTTACCTTCTGTTCCTTCTTCTTCCGAGTAAGTTTTGCTCAGGCTCGGGATCGAAGGGTTCCACGAACTTTTGCCTTCGCATAAACTATAGCAAAATCCCCTACAATAAACACACAGTTTAGTTTGACTTTGAAGCACTACTCTTACAATACTCTACGAATTAAAAACCGTTTGAAAAATCACCAACAACGGCACCAAAAACTTGTTAAACTAAAACCGACACACCAAAATTAAGAAATAATAATTAAAGAGAATGATGACGTGGAATATTATGGCTTTGCCAAAGCGAAACCTCATCTCAAATTTAAGCGAAGTGTGTGTGTGATTTTCTAAGGTGTGCAAGTATACACAGTCTTGTTGTAGCAAGTTTTAATCTAAGTAAAGGTCATTCTCCACAGGAATTTTTGTTATGTTTTTTATTCATTTTCGTGCAAGAGTAAGGTGTAACAAATTGGTTGATAAAGTGAGTAAGTAGATAGTCTAAGTGAGTGAAATAACTAAGGAACAATAGGACACTAAGTATCGGAAAGGTTTAAGGTTTTCAGGGGCTTCACTTAAGCGACGCGGGTAGCGAGGACGAACACCAGATAAGTTTCTCTTGGCTCTCTCAAGCTTTAAAAATTGGCTCTCTCGAACTCCTAGTTCGATTTTCTCAAACTCAAACACTAAATAAGAACCTTCAGAATTAAGCGAACCTTATCTCTAAGTGTTCTTTGATTAGCAGGCAAGCCTGGCAATTCTAATGTTATACATGCAACTTCGCTCTACTCTTTTCTCTTGAAACGAAGTAATGTTATACATACGGTTTGTCAAACGGAATGTAAATGAAATTTAGGCAGCAAGCATAAAAAGTTCTGTTCGCTAACCCCTTCACCCAAGCGAAATACCTTACTTCTCCATAACCTTCCAATAACAGATTTAGCTACTCATATCGGTGACATAATTAGAACAGATGAAGAAATGATAAACATGCTTTAAATGAAGATTAAGTGAATATAAAGTGTACGAAATAAAAAACAAGTAAAGCTAGAGGGATAAGAAACTCCTAGAATTTGATGAACTTCAAAATGTCTCAGGTGAAACACCGGTTATAAGCAAAACGTCTTAGAAAGCAAGTAAACTAGTCTAAAAAATAATAAAGAGCTAAAGCCCGACGAAATCGCTCCAGGGGCTTAAATTCTAAAAAGAAGGAAAACTTTGGTCGGAACGGAGAAGAAAGCTCTAAAAACAATGACTGAAGGAAATGCTCAAAAAATTCCAAACCCTTGAAACGAGATGATGCTCACCTTTTATAGGCTTCCTGACAAATTCTACGAATCCTCTACTCCACGATCGCTGCTCTGCTCTGACATTCTCTTGCTCCAAGATTCGCGTTGTCTAATGCGTCACAGCCAACATCAATGAATGACTGAGATTAGTCATTGAGCTTTAGATCTTTGCCACAAATCCCTTAGATGAAATATTTTCAACCATCCATTTCTTCGCTCGGATCTTTCTTTGCTGAGGCGATGTGGGAGGGATTCTGGCAGTGCTTTAACGGCTTTCCTTCGCTTGGGCGAGGTTCTCCTTTTCCAATTTGCTTTGCTTCCCTATGTTTCGCTACAAACAAACTACAAATATCAATTCTTTTTAACACTTGACAATTTTCACACATTCATGAACATTTTGTTACAACAAACTTTTAAAATTCATCCTAAATAGAATGCTATAAGATATTTCTCTTATGCTCCATTTTTAGTATGTGGGGGCAAAATTTTATATATTAACAAATAATCATAGCAAATTTTATCTTAAAATATATTAAATTAAGCTACTTTAACTCTCAATTCTTGAGAGTTATCACAGTCTCCTTGTTATCGGCTCCGACGAACACCACTAGATGGTTTTCCTTGAGATTGACTTTCGGCCAACCGACCAGCTCACTGAACCTCGGCTTCTCTCTTGCTATTTATAGAGATGAATTACTTGGTTAGTAAGTTGAGGTGAGCTGGAAAATCTTCATTAATGCAGGATCTCTTGATTTCCACCGGGATTTCTTTTATTAACGCTTTCGTAATTGCTTGATTGATTCTCTGTTTGTTTCCTTGTTGGCGTGATTCTTTGAACGCGACTTCCTTGTAAATGAGCGATTCCACTGAGTGGATCGTCGTTCGCATTTATTCGTCCTTCCTGCATAAACATTCTGTGTATTCCTGCATTACATAATGTTTAAGCGCAATTTATTCAATATTTATACTTAAAACGCGAAACTGCGATTGTGATGCTAAATTATGAATGCATGCAACTTCCATTAGTTTTTACTCGCAATTTATTATTATTGCCCGTGTATTTCCTTTAATCCTCAGAATAATGCACACTATAATAGCCTAAAATGTGCTCTATTTGAGAGCTATCAAACCCCTAAATTTAAATCATTGCTTGTCCCAAGTAATGCATAGTCTATTAGTTAGCCATTCTTGTTTAATCAGCTTTTCCTCTTTTCAAGCTTAACCAAGTAGCTTTTATCGCATTTCATAATCTTAGCATAAAACGTCTTTCTCTTTTCAGTTTTCAAACTTTCCCAAGGATTCAGGTTTTGCCTTAAAATCCTCCCTACCATGACTGACAGATCGTTCCTCAGCACAATTATTTCTCATTACCCAATCTATTGTACACAATCACTTCTACAACTAAGTTTGCCAAAAACATTCTGCCAAGGCTGCTAATTAGGTTCCTTGATCCTTTGAAGCTTATGCTTTTCGCATACCTATCAGGTTGTACTCATGTCCGCAATCTGTAGTTCTTAAAATGTTTCGTTTGAGCATAAAACGTCCCATCTAAGCAATGAAAAGTTTTAACTTGCGCTAATAGTGGCAGTGGAGTAATAGAAATCCTATGGCTTATTCGTGCTTAATGCCTTAATTTTTCCTAGAATGTTTTGATATTTATTTTACAGAGTTTTTTTTTTATTATTTTTTTATTTTATATATGCTGCTTTCGATCACTCTTTCTTTTCAGCATTCACACCTTGGGCTGGTCTCACCCTCAAACTTAAAGGCTTCATTGTCCTCAATGAAGGTGAGGCTTAGTTCCCCGAAACTTAGCTATTTTTGTGATTGTGATACTCTATCTCAAGCTCTAAGATGTCTTGTGAATTTTGGTCGTTTCTATCATTCATGATAGGGACTATTCTAATGCTAGGTTTGGATCTAGGGGGAATTTAAGAATTCTTCTAATTGAAAGGGAGTTCCCTACTAAAACTTAGATTTGCGATAATAATGCTAACTTAATCTTTCAAAGGGAAACTATTGATTTTTATAAAATTAATTATAAAAAAATAGAACAAATTGCATCCTAATAAATGAAATGCATGATCTTATAAAATTAAAATTACGATTACGAATGAAATGCATGCTAAAGAAAAAAAATGCTTAAAGTAAATCAGAGAGCGAGACATCCATCTAAGAGTTTGCATTGCCGCCTATATTGCCTTTGCTTTACTCCGAATTGAGTATTTGTTTTGGAAATTAAGGTCATCTGGAGTACTCTTTTAGAGTTGTAGCTGCCTTCAATATTATTTCATCTCTCTTATTTGCATATTCCAAAAAGTCTTGCGAGTGGGAGGATAGTGCTTCAAATTGTTTGACCAAACTATCCTCGTTTAAGAATTTTTCATATTGCCTTCCTTTTTCCTGCCACTTCGCATTCTCCATTTCCATCATGTGCTCAGTGTGTCCTTTCAAAATCCTATATGTCGTTTGTGGCTAAACACCTTGCTCCAAACATAATCTAGTGATAGTATGCAAAAAAAATATCTTTCTGCTGTTGGTTGAAGCCCAGCACTGAATTTGCTCTTCCACTATCTTGCCTAGATTTGTGCGTGTTCTGATCTTGATTGCATAAAGCAGTAGTGCTTGCTCCCTAGTGACTATCTTCTCATCAGTTGATAGAATAACCGTATTTTTAATGAACGTAATCCAATCTTGTAATTCTTATTTAACGCAATCTATTGGAAACGATCATTGATTTTTCCACTTGGCACCTTCCATTCCAATATTTTCGCACAATCCTACAACTGCTTCTTAGTTGGCTTCTTTAGTAGCTTTTGAAAATCTATCCCAATGTCGTCAGGAAGTTGGAAAACTTCATTCAAGGCTGTGGATCTGCAATCTATGATTTGACCTTCTACACGCGAGAAAAATTGCTTTTCTTGTTCATATTTGTGTAGAACTAGTGATCCCAGTCTGCCTTGCGTCTATGGTAGGTAGTGCTAGGCTGCTACAACCTAACTCACATATCTCAACAAGTGCTGCATGTGGAATACTTTTCATGGGCTATCTTCGATCCTGCCAAAATCTTTTCCGTGCTAGCTTAGAGTAGAGTTTTAATTCTAAAACAACTGGATATTCATCTCCTCTGTTTTCTTCCTCTTTCCCCTTATTAGATGTTTTACTGCTTAAGACCATTAGTTCTAGGAAGAGAAATTGAAAATAGAGCTTTTGGTTTCTTGAGGTGCAAAGTAGGATGTGGTGGTCGATCCTTCCTTGCATAGGGTTTATATAAAATTTCAAAAGATTTCAAAAATCTATGTGCAAGAAATGAGATAATCACAAAAGGAATTTTTAAATTTTCTGCAAAGATTTTTTTTTTTTTAGAATCGTACCAATCCTTTCTAAAATCATGCAATAAAAAATTTCAGGAAATAACTGAAAAGAAAAATTGCATAAATGGAAAAACTTCCTATTCTAAAAATTGAGATAAAATTTTGCACAAAGTCAGAAATACCGAATTTTCGCATTCCAGGAATACTACAGAGCAGGACCTGGGTGGAACCCTTGTGCTAATTCCATTCAGTACGAATTGTCCTTGCTTGGGCAATTTATATATCTTTAGAGCATAGCCATCTTTGATAGCCTTCTCCTGCCTTTCTCCGTCGTGTGCCTTAATGCGTGTATTTCCTACCACTCCTAGTGTTGATAGGGTGCAGAGCATTAAATTGAAGCTCAATTGAATTGCCCATATACCACTTCCTCGACTTATCAGTTCTTGTTATGTGTGTTGTGTTGATAGCGTAAAAACTATGGGTACTGTTGCGAGAAACCCATGGTTTAGCGCATTAACATTTTTTTCCTACGGACTAGTTGACTCTGCATCTCCCCTATTGGTTTGATGCAGGATCCTGATAATTAGCTCTGTAGGTTCATTACTCACCGTGCTAACTGTTTGGGAATGTTCATCCTCGCTTTAACTTTCATCACTCAGAACTTACTCAGTATCAACATTGGAACCTTCTTCGCTTTCTTCCACAACGCATTCTATGATATCAGCCTCTGGAGTAGCCAGGGTGGCAAACCTTGCCTAAGCTTCCTCCTGCTGCTGAAAACCTCTCCTTTGTTTCTGTCAATTTCTACTGCCCGCTGCAATGCCTCGGCCTCTTTTCCTCGTTCAATCATGGCTAGTTGAATATTTTCCCAAAAGAGTTCAGTCTCACTAAAAAAATCCACTGCTGATGCCCCATTAAGTACGTCAGCCCTTAAATATGTCTCTTCTACTCTTACATTGCTGGCAGTGCTTTCTTCTTTGATTGTACTCAGAGATTGTTTATGCTCTTGATTGGGCTGTTGAGGTTCTGGTATTATACCATTGTCCCTCATCCATTGCTTCTGTCTTAGTTACTTTTCCCTTCTATAATAATGTCTTCTAGAAATTGCCCATGATTGTACATCGGACCCCTAGATTCATGACTCCAAGCCTCCCATGTATGGCTCATGTTGCTGCGATCTACAGGTAGACCAAATTGATGCTGAAAAATGCTGCTATGATCTCCCCGAAATTACGACTGTTGTTCCCAGTTAGGATATGCTGAATAGAAATTTGTTGTGTTGGATTCTTCCACATAGCCTTGTTGATGATAAAAACGTGTTTGTTGTGGATTAGTATTATTGCTCCATTGCTGATTCACAAAGTGATGAAATGCCATTTGTGCTTGTGGTAATGTGATTGAGACTTCTTTCCCTAATGGTTGTATTGCCTTGATTCTCAGTTTCTCTGAAATACAAGTATTCAACCTTTAAATCAATAAAAACTACTCTCACCTTAGTAATACTAATTCTAAGTAATCAATCCCTGGCAACAGCGTCAAAAACTTGATTGACGCGTTACAGGTGCTAATATAAATGTACAATAATTAACTTAGAGCATAACCTATTGCTAAGTGTGACTCAGAATCGCTTACGTGCAAGATACACGGTCAGAATGCAGCAAGTGATAAGTATTTATATTTTATCGTTCTCCACGGGGATTGATGTCTAGAACTAATACTATTAATGTGAGAGTTATGCAAACAAAGTAAAGAATGGGTTTGAAGTTGTTGTGTGTTTTGATTATGAATGCTAACAATAAGTAAATGTGAATGCAATGAGTAGTGATAAGAAGACAGCTATAGAAGATATTAACTAGTTAAGTACTTTCCTAGTTAATGATTTATGGCAGACCTAGCTTCCGCTGCGATCTCCATACTAACTCAGGGCGACGCAAGCGTTAGTAAGGTTATTCCTAACATTTCGAATGGTAAAAAGCTTTTCACCTAATCCTCACGTAGCATACTGGATCATCCTGCAGTTCCTTCTTCCGAACTCGCTGCAGGCTACATGCGTGGGTAGCTAATCAACGCATGTATATTAAATAACAACGCAGCAGTGTAAAATATAATAACCTGCACTCTTAACATGCTTCTACAAATGAATCCTCACTGAAAACTCCTATAATGCAGCATATCAATAAACATAGGTAGAAAGACAAAATCAGCCAATTTTATTACTACTACTAAATGTTCACGACTATAAACTACTCCTAAGAAAAATAATAAAATGTGGAATTTGTGCAGTTGTAAAGTGTGTAGTCCCCTAGTCATCGGCTCCCACGAACACCACCAGATGTTTTTCCTTTAGATTGGCTTTTGACCAACTGACCAACTCATCGAACTTCGGCTTCCCTCTTGCTATTTATAGAGATGAATTACTTAGTTAGCAAGTTGAGGTGAGCTGAAAAATCTTACTAATGCAAGATCTCTTTATTTCCGCTGGGATTTACTTGATTGACGCTCTATTAATCACTTGATGATTCTCTGTTTGTTTCCTTGTTGGCGTGATTCTTCGAACGTGACTTCCTTGTAAATGCACGATTCCGCTAAGTGGATCACCGTTCATATTGATTCGTCCTTCCCGCGTAAACGTACTGCTTATTCCTGCATTGTATAATGTTTTAGCATAATTTATTCAATATTTGTACTTAAACCGCGAAACTGCGCTTGTGATGCTAAATTATGAATGCATGCCTTTCATTGGTTTTTACTCGCAATTTATTATTATCGTCCGTTTATTTCCTTTAATCCTCAGAATAATGCAAACTATAATAGTCTAAAATGTGCTCTATTTGAGAGCTATCATCGCTTCTACAGCACCAGACGCATTGTGAGCATGTTTTAACTCACTGACACTAGACAACAAAAAGGTGAACTCGTCGTCAACTACATAAATCGTTGGAGAGCCACTAGTCTTGATTACAAAGATCGTCTCACCTAATTATCTGCAGTCGAAATGTGTATTCAAGGTATGCATTGAGAACTCCTTTACATTCTTCAAGGCATAAAACCTCGTACTTTTGAAGCGCTATCAACTCGTGTCCACGATATGGAGTTATGTATTTCTATTCGAGGAAATCAAAATCTATTGGTCTCTAATATAGAAGAAGATGATAATGATGAAGAAAAAGAAGAAGAAGAAGAAGATGATGATGATGATGAAGATGATGATGGTGATGATGATGATGATGATGATGATGATGATGATGATGATGATGATGATGAAGTTGATAATGATGATGATTATGATGATGATGGTGGTGATGGCACTTTAAAAGAATCCATGGTTGTAAATACAATCCCTTCAAGTGGTCTACAAATCATAAATATAAGAATATGAAAAAACGACAAGGAAATAAAAGAAAACACCATTCAAGTTTGAAGGAAAGACAAAAACAAGTTTATCCTTTTCCTGATTCTGACATTCTTGATATGTTGGAACATCTGCTGGATGCGAGACTAATTAAACTTCCAAAGTGTAAACAATTAGAAGAGATGGATAAAATCAATGATCCAAACGATTACAAGTACTACCGATTCATTAATCACCCTGTTGAAAAATGTTTTACTTTAAAAGAGTTAATTCTAAGGTTAGCTAAATAGGGGGCAATTGAGTTGGACACTAATGAAGCAGCTCAGTCAAGTCATGTTGCAATAACAACAAATACATTCAGTCAAGTGCACTATACTAGTCTAATTCATGATCAAGAAGTGTTTCTAGTCCATTTGGATCTTTAGAACCAGCCGTTGTTTCGTTTCAACATAAGAGGCCAAGAAATAAATTTCAAGGTGTGGTCAAGTTCATTAAAGATCAAAATAAAATTGAGACCAATAAAGCTTCCCAAAAGAAACAAGTACATAATCTTGTTCGAATAAATTATTGCTCATTTAGAAGAAAAGGAAAACATCAAGGAATGAATAATGCAAAGGCGTCAAAATTCGAAAGAAAGAGAAACAAATATTTTTCTCAACCTCGACAACCAGTGACATTAAAAGAATTCTTCCCAAGTAATTTCATCCCCTTGACAAAAGTGGAAAAAGATTTTTCAAGTTCATATTACTTCAACATCCAAGAAATCAATGATACAAAAGAAGTCAAACAAAAGAGTTATGACTTTGATAGCAACTAGCCTTGAACTATTAGTGTAAGGACCCGACCCGAAAAGTGGTCCTAAACCTAGTCCTTACTCAGCATGCATGAGATTAAAAACAGTTTAAATA
>JBBMKA010067677.1:0-16310 GCA_037833695.1 Sechiopsis laciniata | reverse complement strand
ATATATTTCTTATCTGGTGTAGAAAATTGATCATATATTTGAGGTTTATTTAAAAATTCGAAAAAGAGAATTATGTATATTTACTTTCTGTTTTTATCCCTAAAGTCTTGGGCTGGTGAATTTTGAAAATCGAAATCTCGGGGAGTGAAGATAAGCCCAAGTATCTTCTAAGCCAAAACTTATGGCTTCAGGTCAGCTATTTGTTGAAGAAGTTATTCTTTGTATGGCTTCATCTCGATAAGAACTTGTATTTACATGAAATTTACAAACTTAAATTTATATAATATTTACAATTTGTAGGCATTTATGTATAGGAAAATAATAAAATTGCAGAAATTAAAAGAAAGTAATAAACACTTTTTTTTTTTACAAAATAGTTTAATGACGATTATGATCTTTGAATTAATTGTAACTTTTGAATATTCGTAGTTTTATGACAATTTCGATTTTTCGTAGTTTAACAACTTTGTGGTCTTTGAATTATTTTTAGTTTTACAACGATTACGGTTGAGTTTTTATAAATATGTCGTCATAATCTATATCAGGGAAGGAAGATATGGATTCATCAGTGAGTTCTTAAAGCTTTTTCTCGAAGTTTGCTTCAGACATAGTCTGGGCTAAAGCTGCCAGGAGATGAGATTTTTTGTTAAAAAATTCTTGTTGTTTCTTGCTTGAAAGATCTTGAAGGTGTCCATTCTTGGATAACCAAGTTTTTACAGCCTTCAAGTCCGTGTGGGAAATATTTCATTTATCCCACCATTTGATATTAATGACCTTAGTTAAGGTCTTTAAATCAGAAATATTCATGAGTTCACAGTTATAAGAAAGGACTTAGGGAACTTGGAAAATACATGGAAAATTTCATTTGAATCGGGAAATTGTTTTTGAAAATATTCTTTGAAAAATAATGGAATGATTCTTGAATAGAGACAGGGAAAATATTGGTTGCTAAACCAAATATGTTCCACCATGATTTGAACCATAAAGGATATGAGATCCTATGGGCGTTTGGACAAAAATTAATAAACCATGAATGTTTGAAGTTTTGGTAAAAAAGAACGTTGTACCAAGCTCTTACATAGTTATAGTATGAATATGTTTGTGGGATGAATCTTTTGGAAAAGGATTTCTCTGAGTGGATACTCTAATTCCAACACGTAGGATTCATTACTTTGAATATTTTTAATTTTGAATAAGCAATCCTACTTGGATCACTATTGTCAGCGATATGAACAATTTATGCTGACTTGGTATCAACTACGATGAATTCATAGAATTTTTCTGGTTTTTTTAATATTCTCCGACATATAGAAAAAGCTAGGAAGATAGATGTTTTCGACGATCTTTGAAATTTGAGGATCGTTGAATTTAGGTTCAGCCACGAAATCTGAGTAAGTAAGAGATTTCTTAAAATACCCTTTGATTTTTGGAAGAGGAATAAAGTGGTTAGGAATGGTTGCTGTTGAATATGTCGTTGGGTTCGAAGAACTTGACGACGAGATTTTTGAATTCTTCACAGAAGGTGAAGTAGCTGGAGTTAAAGACTCCATTTGAATACCTTTAGATTTTCCTTTAGACCTAGTCACGAGAGTGAAATTAGGTTCAAGGGCATATGAATCTGGGGTCATTGCAACATGAGGTTGCTTTGAATTTGCAGCAGAAGGCTACTTTGATTTTGCAGCAGAAGGCTACTTTGAAGCAAATGTGGGCTGCTTACACTTTGTGCTTCTTCTTTTGCTCATTGGAAGAGAGAGGGAGAGAAGATAGAGGTTGAGAGAGAAACTCTCTTGAAAGATAATCTGCAAGATCATTCTCGGTGCCTTTTATAGGCAAAACCTCGAAATTAAAACAAGATAGTATGGCTTGCCATCTTGCAAAAATTTGTTTTGAAACCAAATTTTTTACATCTTTTTCCAAAATGAATTTAGATGCTCTAGAATCTGTTTTGATTAAAAACTTCTTATTGATTAAATCACCTTGAAATTTCTGTACGCACTGTACAATTGCAAGGATTTCTTTTTTGACAGTTAAATAGATTTTTTAGCATCGTTCAAGATGCCATAATGGAATCTAACTATAGATTCCTTCTTATCAACACATTGTTTGAGGATTCCTCCATATCCTATGTCGGATGCATCGGTCTCCACTATGAAGCTAGCTTTATCATCGATAAGACTTAAAGCCTTTATTTTTTAGACCGTAGCAGTATGCTTTTTTGTCCAAGGCTTTGGATTCTTTTTTAGTGTTTCAAAAAGAGGTTTGTAAATGAGCCTAATATCTTTTAGGAAATCAGACACATAATTGAGGCATCCTAGAAACCTCTGAAGTTGGGTCTTGTCTAAAATTTGATCCGAAAAATTTGAGGCAAATTCTATGGACCTTTGAATGGGCTTAATAAAGCCCAAATGAATTTCAAATCCAAGAAAACGGATTTGGGTTTGAAAAAGCTTAATTTTCTTGGCCGAGACAACCAGGCCATTACTCTTGACAACATTGTAAAACGTTTGAAGATGTTTGAAATGTTGATCAATAGTTTGAGAAAATATCAGAAAATCGTCAATATGGACAATTGAGAAATCTTGATGATGGTTGAAAATATCATTCATGATTTTTTTAAATTCGGACGGAGCGTTCTTAAGCCCGAAGGGCGTAACGTTCCATTCGTATTGTCCAAATGGGACATTGAAAGCAGTTTTATATCGATCTTTTTCTAAAATTTGGATTTGTCAGAATCTCGATTTGAGATCGAATTTTGAAAATACTTTGGCATTTGAAATGCATTGGATTAAATCAGTTTTGTTCGGAATTGGATATCGAATCCATTCCAAAACTTTATTTAAGGGTTTGTAGTTGATTACTAGCCTGGGGACTCCTCGTTCATTTTCGGCTTGGTTATTGACATAAAAAGCTACACATGACCATGGACTTTTCGAAGGTCTGATTAGCTTCTTCTGTAACAAATCATCAATTTTTTTCTTGCAGAAAGCAACAAGATTAGAATTCATTTGAATTGGTCTTAATTTCGTAGGAGTATCATCTTCCCTGAAATCTTTTCTGTAGGGGAGAGAAACGACATGACATTTTCTTTTCCAAAATGCATTGGGGATGTCAGAACAAACATCTTGTTCTAATTTCTTTTGAAATTGTTTAATCCTTAGACTCAGTCTAAGATTATTTATTTGCTCTTCAATTTTCTTATAGGAAATTTCTTCTTTAAGGAAATTGATTTGATTTTCTTTGTTCTTGACAACATTGACTTTATGTGTGGACATAGGCCTGATGAACTCAAAAACAACATTTGAATTTAAAACTCTTGATTCTAATCCTTTCTCGGTAATCTTGAAATTATATAATTGAGTCAAGAACAGGGTACCTAATATTATCTCTAAATTTAGGTCTTTATCTAACATGAAGGTATTTACGAAGAAAATACCATTTTTGCAGATATAAGCTTTTGATAACTTGTAATTGATTTGAAGTTGTCCATTATTAGCACTCTTCAGACTTTCGCAAGTCTTTTCGAAATATTTTGAAGGTACGATACCTTCAAGGATACAATTTTGATCAGCACCTGAGTCTAACAGGGCGATCAAATTGATTTTGAAATCTTGAATTCTTAGGGTAACAAGAGTTTACCACTTTTGATACCTTACCAAAGTAATCTGTCCGATGAAGGATTGCTGATCCTCGGTGATTTCAGCATCTTAATCTTCGACGACTTCTTCAGTGCTCTTGAGAGTGGCAACTTCCACCTATAATTTTGAAACATGGTCCATCATTTCTGATCAGTTTGAAGTTCGTTGGTTGAGACAGCTTTAGGCTTGTCGAACTTCTTGAGGAAATCATCATATTCATAAGGTTTGAAAGAATCCTAAATCTTGGATTCCTTTTTCTTTGATGCTTCTACTTCATCTGAAGTAAGAATTGATGCGCAAAGATCTATTAGAATCTTCTTTTGAATCTCTGGGTCGTTGACCTTGTTGACAATGTCAAACAAAGCTCTTTGATCGATAGTGAGGACGATATGCATCCAACACAAATTCTTTTGTCGTCATCACTGTTGGAATTACTGTCACTTGAATTTATTTCATATTCTTCATTGACTTCGAGAATCTAATTAATAACATACTTGGAGTCAGATAGAATTAAATTGAGTAATTGATTTTTGAGCTCCTCATCAATCTAGAGCTCATTGATTTTGCCGCGCATAGGACAGTTTTTTGCGAAGTGTCCAGCGCCTTTGCACTTGTAGCAAACCTGTTTCTTCTGAAAGGTACTTGGTTTGCCTTTGTTTTGATATCTATTCTGATATCTGGGATTGAAGTTTTTCTTTTGAAAAAGGTCTTTTTTTATAGGCCTGATTGTCAGCAGCTCTGGCAGGCCTTGAAGACTTGTTGAAGAATTTTCTCGAGGTTCTCCATTTTGAAGAGGAATGGACTTCAATTCGCTTGCATCCTTATTATTCGTAGAAAAGGCCTAACTTGGCTTTTCTAGAACTAGGATTAGCGATCTTTGCTTAGAGTTTAACCTCGCAGCAAAGCTCAAGTCCTTCCTAGATGATATAGGAACTAAGATCACCACAGGTTATGGAGTCCAATTGAATATCACCAGAGTATTTAAACTTAAGACCATCATTTATTCTTTGAGCAAAGTATTTTGAAAGTCCGTGTACGAACTTTTACTTCTAGATTGATAGGGCACTATCAGTCCGAATCATGACTTTGGTAATAAACATGTCTCTGTACCATCGAAAGTCTCCGAGAGTTGGACATCTGAGGTTCATTAAAAAGCTCAGTAGACCTTTCTTGATACATTATTGGATCTCCTATACAATATTTTGTTATTGTATAGAGGAGAGTGTTGACAACATCTTGCGTCAGCAGGTCAGTCTCTTCATAATTAGTAGGTAATTCTTCTCGTTTGATTTTGGTAACGGTTCTCACCATTGTTCTACGAGATAGGATTCCTTGTCTGGTGGCTTCCTCAAGGAGCTTGTCCCACCAATCTTTGAGTACTCCCGTAAATACGGTAACCAACATCTAGGCGATATTATGGTCAAAGTGGTGTTTAAACTTATAGGTGTTTGCTGCCATAAGCATTTCATTGATGACCTTCATGATCAAATAGTCTGAGACACCATCAATATCCCACTCGTAGATTTGAATGCCATCGAATGCTGCAGCAGTCATTTGAGCTTTTTCCTCGAACTGCATATCAGGAAATGAAAATCTGGGATACCAGTTACGACGTAACGATATCTTATCATCGGCTTTGTATTTGATCACTAGGATTTCTTCATTGTCGAAATCCTTTTGAAATCTTTTCATGTCATCAACTGTTGGTTTGTTGATAACATTTATGGAAGGAGATTTTGAAATCGATAAATCTCCGAGCATTTTTTGAATTTTGTTAAAAGCCTCTTTGTCTTGATTAATAACAATATCTTTATTCAGAGTTGTGGGCCTGAACAAGAGCTTTGACTTATCAATAGTTGAATATTGCGAACTAGAGGAGGCAAAGCTCGGTTCTTAATGAATTCATTCTTCGATCTTGTCCACCTGACTGGTGATCGTGGAAAGTAACTTGTTTGAAAAATTGTTCTGGTGCTGAATGTTCTTAGTATCCTTAAGAGAGGGATGACTTTTGTCATCTCTGGCAGTACTCTTGAATGGAGAGGCGATGACTTTGTCACCGTAGTTTGTCTCAATTTCAACTTCTTCAAGTGGAGGATGAGTTGAGTATACTTCTCCTCATCGAGTGGCCTTCCACTTAGATTGACTGAGGACATTTATACTGGATTCCATCCAATTAAAAAATGGAACATCTGCTTGGAAGGTTTCCATATAGGAATACCATTGAGCACGGAGGTTTACTTGTTCTTCTTCAGAATAATCTGCGTTCCTCTTGACACTGTTTCTTTTAGAGCAGAAATCTCTCTTGAGAAACTCTTTGTCAATTGAATAATCACTTGTGATAACATTGATCTGGCTACTTAAAACTGACTGAGTTTCCATGTTAGTTTGAATGGGAGAACCAGGTCTGTTACCGGGTTGATCATAATCAATAGATTGCACTCTGAAGGAGCTAGATCTATCGATTATAATTGGTGGCCTTTGAGTACTAGAAATACTTGGTCTAGATCTCAAGAATTCTTTTGTTCTGGAGAATGAATCTTGAGCATCTTCGAATTTGACTTAGACACTTCCATCGCCGTGTTTAATGATTTGAGTCGGAGCTTGCTCTCTTTTGACTAAAGGGCAAACCATCTTTAACTCCCATGAGGAGTTTCTAGTAATTTGGTCCCAAGTGAGGGTTTTTAGGACGTTGATGGTAGCTCTGCCTATGTTGGCTTCTATAAGCATGGTAGAACCGCTAATAGATTTTCTCAGAGCTCCACGATTAACATTTGTATGCATCAGTTTATAACAAATGCAGAAAATAACTACAGTTGAGTGAGTTTCAGATTGAATATTTAGGTTTTTGGTGTTTACATCTAACATTAACGCAGACAGAATATTTGGGTCTGCTATTGAAAGAGTGAAGTTTGGGAAGCAATTGAAGAAAATCGGTCAATTTTCAAGATTGGACTCGACCATTCCCAAAAAAGAATTTGAATAAGTTTTGTGTCGCTTGTCTTGGAGGGAGACAAGGACTGGGTTGTTCAGACCTAGTCTGAACAAAGGTTTGATCGCTATTTGGACCAGACCGATATGAATAAATTTGAATTCTTCTCGATGACGAAGAATCATGAGCTTTGAGAAAAGGTTAAGCGTTGTGCTATCTTGATCGATAGGAACATGCTCAGAAAGCTTGATGCAGTTCTTTTGAAAGAACATGGAGCTTGAATTCTTGTAGGCTACACTTGAGTCTATTTTTGGAATAGACCAATTTTGAAGTTCTTCTTCAATCTTGGCTATTTGAAGTTCCTTTTGACTCTCATAAAAAAATCTGAAGGTTGGATCCTTTAGAAAATTGGCTAGAACTTCCTTTGAATTCTTCCTTTGAATCGAGCTTCCCATTGCCCTTCAATCTCTTTAATCTTGTTAAAAGATTAGGCATGAGTAATATTGTTCCACCTTTCTTGCTTCTTGATAGAGTTGAACTTCAGTCACCAGATGGGTACTTTGCTATCCTATTCCCGCACGCTCGCTTGCTGACCAACGGCCTCATTGGCTTCTTGCTCTTACTGCCAGGACCATAAAGAGAATTATGGACGGGCAATTACAGAGGGTTTCACAAAGTATGAAAATGGCAAATGAGAAGATAACCAGATAAATAATTGAGAAAGGTAGAAGATAATACTCTTCCTAGACTTTTATTTGATATTAAAGAAAGAATACAAGGATAACTTGAATAGGCTCTGATACTAGAATGGGGGGATCTTTGCAACCGTTTTCAACTAAGCTTAGACTATTCTTTCAGAGTAGTAAGCAAGTGGCGGAAGATGGTTCTGATTTTAAATTACAAAGGGTAGCACGAGCTCATACCCATTTAAACCATGCTTTCTTCGGAGGCTACTTTATTGTCTTGATAACGTTCTCTCAGTCGTAACATAATTCACATCATTCCCAACCCACTGGCTTAATTTCCATTCATCACACTAACCCATTAGCCTGCTAATAACACACAAACACACATATAAACTCACCCCTAAGCCTTAATGCTTATTTTGAATCCACACTCACAGTAAAGAAATTCACCCCACACTTCCATGCCTTGTTTCGCCTTATAATTCACTCAATTAATCATTTAATTTAATTACCTTCCTTCAAAAAACAGGGAAGTTCAACTCCCTTTCTTTCCTCACCCAGTCACACCATACCAACCTTTCTTGGTTGTAAGCAGTTCGTGTAAATATATGTATCCACCCACACCAACTTCCATTTACTCCTCATCAATCCCATTGGTTCAGTTTTAAAGGAAATTACAACATAATAGAATTATTTGAACCGAGGATATTCTACTAACTTACCTATTTAAGCCAAAATTCCACAAAATGCATCAAATATAAGCTATCTTAAAATTATTTAAAAGTATGAGATCATCTTTTTTTTTTTATATATACAAAAAAAAAAAAAATCAATGATAAGTTTTGATTATTCAAAATCAAAATGGACTATAATCAAAATATAACATTACATTAAATATTTTATTAGGATTTCATTTTGAAAGTATAAAGAGTACACCAAACACTGTAATCAATAGATTTTGGAGAATTTGGATTCCAACCGCAAACCAAACAAGGCCTTAGAGGGTGTTTGTTTGACATATTTAGGTAGGATTTAGCTGAAGCAGTTAAAAATTGAGAGTTGTAGCCAAAAACTCGTTTGAATGTAGTTTTTGTGTAGAGGAGTTGGATGTAAATTTAAAATGGGTAGTTATTTTTAATAGTTAAAAAAGAAATAATTAAAAATGAGTAGTTAAAAATGAGTTATTTTGATTGATTTGAAAGAAATAATTAAAAATGAATGGTTAGAAATTGTCGAATAATTATAAATGAATTATTAAAAATAAATTGTTAGAAATTAGAGTTATTTTTAAAAGTAAAAAAATGAAGAAGAGTTAGTAAGAAATCGTTTAAATATAAATTTTCGAAAAAAAATAAATAAATCATAAAACTAAATCCTACCTAAATATGCCAAAGAATTCGGGTCTTCTCGTCTTTTTGTGGCGCCAAATGGACGATGGAGGTGAAAACCTTTGCTTTTTAACGCCAAAAAGTACTGATACCAATAAACATATTTATCGCGAATACTTTACGCTGCATGTCTTTTTTGTTTTTGTCTTTAACGAAAAAACGTATTTATCGCGAATACTTTACCCTGCATGTAGACACGTGTCTTATAACAGTATTTATTTATAATATATATCCAACCAAATTAACTTATTTTTCTAAATTAAAATATTAATTAATTTATTTATTTAGAAAAATACACCAACAAAAGACTTTCTTTTGTAAGAAAATAGAGAAAACAGTTTAGACCAATATGAAGTAGTAATAAAAGTATCAATTTAACAAAAATTAATCTCTCATAAAAATTATAGTTAGATAAAATTTTGATTTCGCCTTTGTTGATGGTACCCAAGGGCTCCTGTCCTCTTTCATTTTCAGAATTTTTAAAGAAATCCTCCTCTATAATTCAAAAATATTATTTTCCTTTTTTTTTCCCTTTCTTTCCCTTTTTTTTACATTATCCAAGAAGTTCATTTTACTTCTCTATAAAAAAGAAGTTAGTTTTGCAAATGTTATTTTTATTTTTTTTCTGTCAAGGCAAGTATCAAAATAATTTTAGACCAAGAAAGTTAATCTTTTCTAGCAGAGATGTCTAATGGAGTGGGCAGAGACAAAATGATTGTCTCCATCCTGATAAAATTCATTGTTAAATTTTATAGGGAATGAGGCAGAAAATTTATGGAGATCGAATTTCTTACCGAAGATTACTCTCAATTATCCTTTTATTTTATTAATCTCATTTTTTACCAACTTTTTTTAAACCTTAATTCAATAAATTTTGATGATTTTCGAAATAGTTGACTTTTTATAAAAAAAAAAGAAAAGAAAGTTTATTAGTTTTCAATCAGACACTTAATCATGAAAATAAATATCTTATAAACTTCTATGTGTATAAATGTATGAAAAAATAAAATAATAAAAAATATAAATTACGCATGAGGACAAGGGAAACGTGGATGATAAATGTATTTTTCGTCCCTATACCCCATTTTATTCCTACTCACTACTTTCATGGAGATATTTGGGAGCCAAACTACAATTTACTCAAAATTTAGGGTGAATGACACTAATGATGAGAAGTTATATAAATTTTTTTAGTTCAACAATATTTGAAGAAAAATTATTCGAACTATAACATTTTACATTTTTTAAGTTATAGATTATATCAGTTAGAACTCAAATTCTTGTTGGATAAAACTATATTATATCGTTGGTATGTAAAATTGCAGAAAATAAACAGTTGTAATGCCAAGCGCATTATTTACTTTTGAAAATAAACACATTTTTAGTTAAACAATATAAAAGTAAAGATCAACTTATTGAACTTTTCATTAATAACATGTCCTAACCATACAAAACTATAAATTAGTTAGGTGACTAATTACATTGTCAATAATAGTAATAGTTAAATTGATACAAGTTTATGCACATGATCTATACAAATTATGACTTTAAATTTTACTATTCTCGTTATAATTGAACTAAATGCCACTAATCGCAAAGTTAGATGGTAAAATGGATATAGTTCAACTTGCATCTTGTACTAACGACTTAAAGTTAGAAGTTCGATTTTCACCCTCCATATTATCATTTTTTTTTTGTTGCAAAGTTGAAGAATTATTCAATATATATAACACATTTCCAATTGGATGGAGTAAGTTTTTGTATTCTCTCATCATCATCTCTTTCTCTAACTCTATCAGTAGTTACTGCAGGAAGAAGAAACCATTAATGGCTTCTTCAACAAGCTCTCATATTGTCATATTTCCTTTCATGGCTCACAGCCACACTCTTCCAATGATAGATTTGGCAAAAGGGTTCTCTCTTCAACAAGTTAGAGTGACCATTGTGACAATTCCATCAAATTTTAAACACATTTCTCCCAAAATCCAAGGCTTTCCCCTCATATCCCTTGTGGAGCTTCATTTACCAGCCATTGATGGCCTCTCTGAAGTTAACCATTTGGAAAACCTCTCACAAATTCCTTCCTTGGAATTCTTCGTGTCCTTCCTCACTTCCACCATTCACCTCCGCAACCCCTTCCAACAGCTCCTTCAATCCATGGCGGATTTGGGTGATCTCCCTTTGTGCGTCGTCTCCGACCATTTCCTCGGTTGGACTCTCGAGATTTGTAGACAATTCGACGTCCCGAGATTGGTCTTCGATGGTACTGGCATTGTGCCATTGCTCATCACCAAAACCATTATGGCGAATTCAGATTATACAGCCTCTTCTTCCTCCTCTAAGTCTGATATTGCCCGCCGTCTCTTGCCCAATTTGCCTTTTAATTTAACGGCTGAGGATGTCCCTGATGTCAGTATACCCCCGGACACCAACAGACACCCATTTGTCAAATTCATGGCCAAGGCAGAGGAAGCCAACTTGCGGAGTTGGGGGGTGTTCTCGAATACCTTTCTCGAGCTCGAAATCGACCACATTTCGGCATTGGAGTCGTTTTACGTAAATGGGGCGAAAGTTTGGTGTCTTGGTCCTAGTTTTCTGTATGGAAGACAAGCAAACGCAACAACAAAAAATACCAACAACCAAGATGATGATGAATATGTTTCGTTGATGAAGTGGCTGGACACACGTGCGGCGGAGGCGGTGCCAGTGATATACGCGGCGTTTGGTTCACAGACAATGCTGACAGAGGCCCAACTTGAGGCAATAGCGTTTGGATTGGAGGAATCAGGGTGCCCATATGTGCTAGTCATTCGGTCGAACACTTGGTGTGCACCAAAAGGAGTGGGGTCAAAAGGGGTGATTGTGAGGGGGTTTGTGGACCAAGTTGGCGTGCTATTCCACACCGCGATTGGAGGTTTTTTGAGTCACTGCGGGTGGAACTCTGTGATGGAAAGTTTGGCAGCAGAGGTGCCAATTCTAACAATGCCGATGATGTCGGAGCAGAAATTGAATGCCAAATATCTGGTCGACGGATTAAGAATTGCTATTGGAATTGAGAAAGGAGAAAATGAAGAAATGATTGTTTCTCGGGAAAATATTTGTGCTAGTGTCAAAGAACTGATGATTGGAGAGAAGGGGAAAAAGGCTAGAGAAAGAGCTCGAGAATTGGGTAAACTTGCTCGTCGGGCAATGGAGGACGGAGGTTCGTCTAATAAGAATATGAAAATTTTGCTTTCGAAACTCATTGCTTCCCGCTCGAAAAACTATTAGTTTTTTTCTAATTTAAATAAATTAAGTGTTTTTTTAATGAAAAGGTTTTTTTTTTTTTTTTTTTTAAATAAAAAGTGTTTCTTTAACTTAATTATAAAAGGTTGTTTTCGCCCAAATGCAAACAAGTGATACTCTTTTATGTGTGTTTCTTTACCAAAAACATTTTTAGCGGATCCAACGAACTTGTAACAATCTTCTCTAGTAAGAAAATAAATCTTTATTTCCTCCACAGATGGAATGTCTTTACCAACAAAAAATGAATCAACAAAATTCTTGTATGGTAAGGGTAAATAAACTAACATAATCAGGGCAACATCTTCATCATCTACCTTAACCTTAATATTACACTGATCCATTAATATTACATTTAATTTATTTAGATAATCATTAGAAGCGTACCTTTAGCAATAGGAAGGTTGAATAAACATTGCTTTAGAAGTAACTTCTTTGCATCTTGATCTGCCACAACTCGAAACTGTTTCTTACAGCGAATTTGTCAACTTTCACGTTCAAACAAGACACCTTTGATGGTTAAATAGTTGAGAAAAATAAGCTTTATCAAAATATGGCTATGACACCAGATTATTATGAAAAAGGAATCGTAAGAAAAAACACAACGATTTACGTGATTCACTAACGTTGTGTTAACTACGTCCGAAACAAAGGAGATAATTGTTTTATTAAGAAGATAAAAATACAAATGTTTGACCAAACAAGCTAACATTCAAGAAAATTGTTGAAGTTGATCTACTGACCATCATATGGTTAAATCACCAGGGTTAATCTTTACTAAACCCAAGTTGGGTTATATTATTACCGTTGTAAAAGTAATAAGTTGAAAAAGGGGTAAAATGTAATTTGGTTAGCAACTGCATTCATCTTCTCTTAAAATGGATTGAGGGCATTTCCAATTGTACGATTCTGCAATAGAAATTCATCACAAATAATAAAAAGAGCTCACTCTCCTTGTTTCATAGTGGAGGTAGTCGATCAGCGGCTAACCACTATAATTTCCAACTTCAATCTTCCTTCTCCCTTTCTTATTAGGTTTACTTAGTCTTGAACTCAATTCATATCGTTAGTCTTTCGATTAAGATTTCTACATTTGGTATCAGAGCTTCGAAGAAAGGTTCATCGTCTTGCACTTGTGATTTCAAGATTCTTTTCATTGAATTCTTTAAAGTACAAGAAATTAGGAAGAATGTCTACAAGATATGAAATCGAGAAATTTGATGGAAAAAATGATTTCAGATTATGGAAGAGAAAGATGAAGGCGCTGCTAATTCAACAAAAGGTTGCTAAGGTCCTTGACAGTACAAAAAAATTTACTGCATCATTATCAAAATCTGAGAAAGTAGAGATGAGCGACATTGCATTCAACGCTATAATTCTTCATCTGGGTGATAACGTTCTAAGAAGAGTCAACGATATTGAAACTGTTGCAGAACTATGGAGCAAATTAGAAGAATTGTATGTACATAAGTCACTCACCTGCAAATTATATCTAAAAGAAAATTTTTATGGCTTCAAGATGGAACAATCAAAATCTTCAGAAGAAAATTTTGATGAGTTCACAAAAATATCGATGGATCTTGTTAATTGTGGAGAGAAAATTGATGTTGAAACCAGGCAGTTATACTGTTAAACTCATTACCTGAAAAATATCAAAAGGTAAAGGCAGCAATGAATACGGAAGAGACTCATTCACCGTCGATATCATATTCAACGCACTCAGATAAAAAAAACTTGAATTAAAATTTAATAAAGTTGAATTAGATGCCATATTTGTCAAATCGAAGAACCAGAAACATAGCTTACAGAAGAACAAGAAACAGAGTTCAAAGATTCAAAAGGCAAGCACATCTAACTCTTCTTCAAATACAAAAATTAAAGAAAAATCTTTCCGTAACTACTGTAAAAGGCATGGACATACAAAGTATGATTGTTATTTCCTCAAGAAAAATGGAAAATTACCTATCAATAATGAAGACAAAGAAAATGGAAATGCCATGACTGGATATGATTCTGTTGAGGTACTAGTTGTGAATAAAGCAGATATTGAACATTTATAATGGATTATAGACTCTGGTAGCACTTTCCATATGACTCCAAATATAGATTACTTCATTAATCTTGAAGAAAACAATGGAGAAAGAGTTATGATGGGAAACAAGCATAGCTTTGAAATAAAAAGCAATTGGCTTTGGAGACTGAAATTACAAGATGAATCAATCAAGATCCTATCATAAGTTTCTTATGTTCATGATCTTAAAAGGAATCTAATATCACTTGGTACTTTTGATAAGGCAGGATATACTTGTAATTCTCATAATGGATGTACGAAGCTGCTAAAAGATTCCTCTGTTAAATTAGAAGGTGAATTACAAATGGCATGTACATTCTCCTAGGAACAACACTCACATCTGAGGCAAATGTTGTAGTTAACAATATACTGAAAGATACAAAAATATGGCATCTCAGGCTAGGTCATATAGGAAATTAAGGCCTAAATCGCCTTTATAAACAAGGTCTGATTGGTACAAAAAAACTAACGAATTGGCCATTTTGTGAGCATTGTACACTCAGAAAATCAACAAGACATACTTTCAACAGAGGGTACACAAGATCTTCAAGCATGCTAGAATATATCCACTCCGATCTATGGGGGCCATCAAGAGTGCAAACACACGGTGGTGCAAGGGATTATCTCACCTTTATTTATGACTATTCCAGCAAATTATGGGTATATCTATTAAAATCTAAAGACGAGACATTCAGAAAATTTGAAGAATGGAAAAGGTTAGTTGAAAATCGAACGAACAAGAGTGTTAAAACCCTACGTCCAGACAACGACTTTGAATATCTTAATGATAAATTTGACTCATTTTGTAAAATGAATGGCATAAGTAGACACTTGACAATGCTGGAAACACCCCATCAGAATGGACTTACGGAAAGATTTAACTAAACCATACTGGAACAAGTTCGATGTATGTTATCCTTTGCAGGACTTCCCAAAAGCTTCTAGGGGGAGACTGTTAATACTGCTGCATACATTATCAATTGAAGCCCTTCCTCAACTGTTAATTAAAAAAATCTACAAGAAATATGGACAGGTACTTCCCCTAGTCTTAAATACCTAAGGATTTTCGGTTGTGCGGATTATGCACATGTTAAATAAGGGAAGCTTGATGCGCCGGCAAATAAATGTATCTTTGTGGGATATCCTAGTGGTGTTAAGGAATACAAACTTTGGTCATTAGAGCCTGGTGATAGAAAGTACTTTATCAGTAGAGATGTCACTTTTAATGAGAATTTCATGCTTTGGAGTACTGCTAATCTACCATCAAGCAATATAGAGACTAAATCAGATGGTTTCAAAATTGAATTACAAGTTGAGTCTGAACTTAGTGATAGAAAACATGTAGAAGCACAAGAAAGTCCTAAATACAATGAGCTAGGTGATGATCTGAATCAATTTTGAATGAAAATACAACCTTAGACAATGCAAATGCATAGATAAATGATGATTATGTTATAGCAGAAGATTCAAACACAATAGAAATAGATCAATTACAATCTTATCAAGTTACTAGAGACAGGGCAAAAGGACAATCAGACCTCCAAAGAGATTTGATGAAGCTGATATAGCAATCCATGCTCTAAATTGATATACTTCTATAGCAGCTACAAACCTACATCTTATAAAACTGCCATTAGTGCTCTTAACTTCGACAAATGGAAAGAAGCTATGAGAAATGAGCTCCAATCTTTGCATAAAAACAAAACATAGGTGCTGATCAACAAGCCAAGTAACCAAAGATTTGTTGATTGCAAATGGATTTTTAAAATCAAGCTAGGAATTGATAGGTTCAATAGCCTAGATACAAGGTAAGATTAGTTGCAAAGGGATACACACAAGAGGAAAGGATAGACTATAATGAAGTGTTCACACTTGTTGTCAAACACTCCTTTGTTTGCGCTATGCTGGCATTAACTGTTCATTCTGATCTTGAACTTGAACAGATGGATGTCACTTTGACATTCTTGTATGCATCCCTAGATGAAGAAATTTTCATGAAACAACCTTCTAGATTCGAAGATACGAGCAATCAAGATCATGTCTATAAGTTTCAAAGAGCTATTTAGGAGCTAAAACAATCTTCATGACAGTGGAATAAATGTTTTGACTCATTCATCAGCTCAAAAGGTTTTAAAAGGAATAGCTATGATAGCTATGTTTACAAGAAAACTTACAATAATTCAGATTTTGTGCAGGAACTGTTGTACGTTGATGACATCTTGATATCTTCAAACAAAATGTGTAACATCCCAAGTTTTATTTGAATTTCATAAATGGGTGAGACCTTAGTCAATTGATAATTGTTCCTTTGATTTAAAT
>JBBMKA010067626.1:0-16319 GCA_037833695.1 Sechiopsis laciniata | reverse complement strand
GTGTAAAAAAAAAAAAAAAAAAAAAAAAAAAAAAAAAAAAAAATATATATATATATATATATATATATATATACTCTCCGATTTTAGATTATAGAAATTTGCAAAACAATAAATTTTATGTTTGATTAAAGGTGATTTTGCATGTATAATAAAAAATGGCAAAATATTTCCATTATAACATAAAATCAAAAGTAATTCATTTGTAGCAGAAAATCAAAACTGCGTTCTACACCGATAAAATTCAATCAATGATAGAACTGAATTCAATCAGTCATAAACTCATTTCTATCACTGGTTGAGTTCTATCATTAATATAAATTAATGTGTTATAGATGAGTTATTTTAAGAATTGTGCCGCAAATATAATACAAGAGATAGAATATGCTATTGAATGTAAATTTTCTTGATTAAATGTATTTTACTAGACATGTGTTAGAGCATGGAGATTAGAATCTCCGGCCTCAAATGATGGAATACATGACAATTATATCAAAATATATTCATATTGGTAATGTAAATATATTTTTTTAATATTTTGAAAAAGCAAATGTTCATGTGTTCTACTATATTCATTGTACCAAAAAACCACTCCTATGTAAGAGTATTTATTTAGAATTTTTTTTCCAAAATATATATATATATATTTTATTGTGCCAAAACTAAGTCTGCCTACTATCAAAGAATTAATAGTAGTTGTTAAAGAAATTTTGGACAATCAAAGATTGCCATATCATTATCCAAATTTTGTAGCAAAATTAAATTAACTTACGGATAACATATTAAGTTGATTTATCTCCAATTTATATTAAAATTAAGGCATATCAAATTCGTTTAATGAGTCAAACTAAAGAGCTCAATCCCAAAAGTCCAAGCTCAAGGGTCAGGCCAAAAGGCCTAAACCCATGATCCATCAGAGTTTTATAAATAGAAAAACTCTCATTTATTTTAAGGTGTCTGAATTTAAATTTCGAGGAAAAATTCTACCAAACTGAACCCTCTCCAAATTCACTTATAAGAAACCAAAAACATATATTCACTGAGAAAGAATCAAGAAATCTTGTGTGAACAATATTGTTTGAATTGATGATTTTTTTTTTAGTATAAGACCCAAACTATAAATTTCGTGATTATTAACCATCAAATATGTCGGTTGAACTATACTAGTTTGTTAGACTTCATTTGATTATTAAGGTCTCATTCAATACTAATTTTATTTTATTTTATTTTAAATAAGTATATAATTTAAAACAAATTACTGTAAAAAAAAAAATTAAGAACAATTAAAAACTTTTGTAGATTGAGATATTGTTATTGTTACCATATATAAATATTACTTCCATTTGTTTTCTTTTGTTGCCATATAAAGTCTTTGTTGGATAATCATTTAATTCTATATTTTTTAGTTTTTAAAAATGTAGTATATAGATATTATTTTTATTGCAAGTGTAAAATACAATTGGTTCCACCCATTTGGTACTTTTTCAAAGTTCAGATAGTAATATATTATAAGTATTGCGAAATTTTTATTTTAATCAATAAATTATTCATGGAAAAAAAAGTAAAATACACAATTCATTAATCGATTTCTGATACATGCTCCTAGAAGAAGTTTGACATTCAAGTGGAAGTGCTGAGATTGGATAGTCCAAGAGTAATTTACCATGTTTAGCATTTGTTCAATTCATTGAATCCAGTTTTCTAAAAAATTATAAAAGCACTTCCTTAAAAAGAACAAAAATAAAGTTCAAGAAATACATAAATAAAAGCTATCGTGAGTTGTCAAGTAGAACAATAGCTCGCTCGTATGAGTTTAATTCATAAATGAGAAATTTGTGGGTTCAAATCTTTTCTCCTTTGATTATGGATTAAATTTAAAAGAAAGAAAACTATCTCAAATTTGTATTATTATTTTTTTTTCAATTTCATAACATTTAAAGAAAGATGTATTCAAATTTATAACATTGTCTTCTATATTTCTTTTGTTAAAATATCCTAAGTAAATTTGATTTTGAATTGAGTAATTGTGACATTATATTTTATCTTATAAGATTTGGAGATGTGGAAGATGACTCATTCTTCAGGTACAATAAATTAGTAATATTTTTATTTAAATAGTAAAAGTAGTTTATTTGACATGATAATGAATTTACTGTGCGATTGTTTTTTAGGTTAATAAGGTTTAAAATATGATATGTTGTCTGGTATTTAAAGGTTAAGAATAAATATTTCCGATTAAATTTTCAAAAAAAAAAAAAAAAAAAAAATCCCATTAAATATTGTTGAATTCAAAATGAAATTATTTAGATAGTTTTATGTGTTTTAACATTTATATAGATAATGTTTCTACATGAAATATATGGTATTCCAAAATCTAAATCGAAATTCAAAAAGAAAAAAAGAAAAAGAAAAAGAAAAAGCAAATTGATAGTGAAAAATGTATGGCAAGCATGTTTTGGAAAAAAATATTGTGATTAAGATGATTTTTAAGTAATGAAGGGTGATATTTTTAAATTATTTTTTAATTAATTGAATGGTTAGTTTAATGATTAAAATTATTATCAACTTGTGATTATGAACTAGATCACCACTAAACAACGAAATTATTAGGTCGGTGTTCCTTATGATATATATTTATTTCCATTCATGTTTATGGACATATTTACGAAGAAAAAAATAAATAAACATTTTTTAGTATATATTTTTTTTAAAGATGAATGACATATTATTTAAATAAAATCTTACTATTTTTCATTTAAAATTTACTATAAAGATACTTTCTCATCATTTTTTAACAATTAAAAGTACTTTTTTAAAACTTTTATAAAAGTTTATAGGCGTTCTTACACATAACTTGTGTTCATCCAAATTTAACAACAAATATATTTTTACAATACTTTTATTAATTCAAAAATATGTTTGAAACTTTTAAAGTTTAAAAGATAATTTTGACATAAACTCTATATTTATAAGTATTGTTTTTATATAATTTTACAAAAAAACCAAAATCAAAGTGACTGACAAGGACTCAACAACTTAGGCACATGGAACTGTCACAAATGTCCTTTTATTGTTTTAAAATTTTCCCTCATGAAAAAATGTTCCATTTCCAATTCACACTTGTTTGCATCTCCTTATTTTGGCTTTTGATTCAAAAGTTTAAGTGGGGCCCAAATCCCCCATGTGATAACCAAACAAAGGTGGCTTATCAAACCAAAGAAGCCAATGAATGAGCCACTAAAACACATTTGTTGTTATTGATATGCTTTTCAACATATCACTATTTCTTTTCTTTTGACTCACCCTTTTTTTTTAAATCCATTTTCCTTTTGTATACCTAATATTTTTCTTTTGTATATTTGAAAAAGAAAAGAAAAGAAAAACTAACTAAAATTGCGCCATACATTTAGGATTTGGAATCTAGAATTTGACCTTTATTGATCCAAATATTCTCTTATATTTCTTGCAATCTGGCCATGATATCTATTAAGATCTCTAACATTTTTTTTTTTTTTTTAATTCAGCTACAATTAGAGAAAGATATTCAAACTCATAATCTCTTTGTAGGTAATTATAAAAGGGGAGATTGTCTCCCAAGTCAACATAAGTTTTTTCAAGATAGTTTATTTTGGTGAACTTTGAAATTTTTAAAATTAAGTCATACAAAATGAATAAATACATTGTTGATACATGTGATAACTCTTTTAATTAGATGTGGTCACAACTCATTTATATATTCTTTTGAAGATCTAGCCAAACGACCAACAAAAAAGAACCTTCATACAAAAAAACTAACATGATAAGTCACGACTTCGCCAAAAAATTAGAATAGTTTAGATGAACTAGAGATTTGAACCAAAAATTAAACTGGTTCTATAAAACAAATGGTTTGGTAAGCAAACTAAGCTAATTCACTAGAACCGATACTTTGGTTTAGGTTTGCTAGCCTAGTATCCCATGTCGGTTCCCCAAACATGTTAGTCTCGAGCCCCACACCGTTCAAAGCTCGATGCAGTTCATCAAATCGGCACATAGGTTTCAGCTCAAGGCTAAATGTTGATACATTACCATCTTTCTTAGCAAATAGCCATCCCTCAACAAGACCGAGCTCCACAAACATATCTACCACATGTTGAAATATGCCTCTACGCACTCAAACCCTTTATTGCACCCCGAGCCTCTTTGTTGACGAAGAACAAGAAGTCATACATTTTTCTTAACTTTCTTGAAAACTATATAAATTCCTTCAAAAATATATATAATTTAATGATAAACGGTTGAATATCAAAATAATTAAGCAACTCAATCAACATCAACACATAGGTAATCAACCGTCCAACTAATATTTAAATAAATGTTGTTTAAATAAGTTTTGTATATAATATATAGGAACATGGTTATAAATTAAAGTTCTTAACCTAATCACATGGGCTGGGTCACAACCGCCATATGAATAACAAATCTTCTCTTATAATATTATTGGAAAAAGTATCTAAATATTTAAATATTCTAATCTTGTGAGAAAGAAAGATTCATTGAGAGCATATAAATACTATATTTTAAATAATCAACTAAAAGTTTTTTTTCTTTATTATTTGTTTTATTTAATTATGGACTTCCAAACAAAGTCCAGATAAGCATTTATAATAATATGGGAACCTATGATGATACCTAATTTTTTAATTGATATATTACTATTATAAGTTGAATTATTGTACCAAACTCATGACCTCATCAAAAACACAAGCCTGTCTAATGCTCTTAATCACTATATATATTTCCTTTTTTTTTAATAAAAAAACTATAGTGTCATAAGTGAGGATCATTCTTAACCTAAGGATGTTGTCATTTGGCAGCCAAATTCCTATTTCTGCCTATGAAAATTTAATTCATTTGATTTTGTAAATTTTGAAATGTCATGTTCCACACCAAAAGTTTGCATAAATATCTATTATTCAATCTTTCAATAGAAAAACTAACATGAGAGCACACATTTCCTTAAGTTAATTGATCGGTAGATGTCTTTATAGATAAATTTATCAGTTTAAATTGATTTTAGCTATCAAACCTGTTGAGATATGTCTTAAACGGTTTAATGCCCTGCGATTGGTTAGTGGGGGTTTTGCTGCCCGGTCAATGAGTGGGGGTGCGGGGGCAACGCCCATAAATTCTTTCTGTTTTTGGCATTCGTTAACACATCCGTATTCCACATGCATGAATGCATTGCGCCACCATTCGCACATCTCCGCATGCGAGAACGCGTTCCACAAGCGTGAACGCATCTTTGCATTCGTAATCGCACTCCGCATTCTGTTGCGCATCCTGTATTTCTCGTTTATGCATTTTGTAATAGGGTTTAATGAGAGTGCATATATAAACTCGAATTAAACCCTAGTCGATTATGATGTTCATTATGTATTTTGCTCTCCTTAATAAAATGCTGCTCCCTACCTGCCCGTGGACTAGCTAACACAACGTTAGTGAACCACGTAAATTGTCGTGTTCTTTTTCTCTTTAAGTTTTCATTATCTTCGTTTCGATTGTTGATTGCATTTTCATAACAATCTGATATCAGAGCCTAGGTTCGAATTTCTGCAATTTTTTTTTAGCAACCGAATAAAAAAGTCTCGCATTAACCTGAAAGTCAAAAAATTTACTAGAGAGAGCAATTTGTGTCTATGACAGATTAAGATGCGAGCTCTGCTAAAGCAGTAGGGACTGTAGAAGCCTCTTACCGCAAAATGGAAGGATGCGAAATTAGATGAAGATGAGGAATTGATGAGCCTAGAATAAAAGACGCATTCGACTATCATGCTTTGTCTTTCCGATGATGTCATCACTGAGGTTGCAAATTAAGTGAAGGCTACCGGTTTGTGGTTGAAGCTCGAGAGTCTGTGTATGACGAAGTCTTTGACCAAGAAGTTGTTGTTGCAGCAATGGTTATTCAGCCTCGTATGTCTGAAGGTACGCTTCTGAAAGATCATCTAGATAAGTTAAATACGATATTAATCGATCTGCGTAATATCAAAGTTAAGATAGATGATGAAGATGCCGCTTTAATTCTGTTGGTTTCTTTACCGCTGCCGTATGAGAATTTCGTCGATTCGTTTATTTTGGGAAAGAATAGACTGTCTCTAGATGAAGTAAAGAATGCTCTACTTACTAGAGAGGACCACCATAAGGTCGCTGGTACAACAAAAGGTAGAGCGTCTGGTTTGGCTGCAACATGAAGTAAAGATCATGGGAAGCCTAGAAAGAAAACACCAAAGGAATCCGCCTCAAATCCTAAAGGCTCAAAGACGTATGATTCAAGGGCTAACGACATTCGCACTTACTGCAAGAAAAAATGGCATTGGAAGCGTGACTGTCCTCGCAGTAACAGTTACCAACCTGATGAAAATGAAGGTTCAGCAGCCGTCGCAGAGGTCGGTGGAAGCTCAGAGCAAGATCTGGCTCTAGCTGCAAATGATCATCACAACTCTTCGAAAATGTGTGGATCCTTAATACAGGTGCTTCGTATCACATGTGTATGAACAGGTAGTGGGTTTTAACGTATGAGCAGATTGATGAAGGTAATGTATCAATGGCAAACAGTTCAGACTGTAAGGTAGTTGGAATTGGCTCAATCAGGATACAAACGCACGACGGGTTATTCTTTATTTTGAATGATGTAAGACATGTTCTATCAATGACCAAGAGTTTGATATCTCTTAGTACACTAGATAATAAAGGTTTCAGTTTTAAAGGTGAAAGTGGAGTCATGCACGTTTGCAGGGGTTCAAAAGTAGTTCTGAAAGGTACAAAACGTAGAACTCTATATTTTTTGGTAGGTTCAACATTGTTTGCAGTTCAAAAAGAGGACATGACTAAGTTATGGCACATGAGACTTGGTCATATGAGTGAAAGGGAAATGTAGATTTTGTCGAAGAGAGATCTGCTATGTGGACATAAAGTGCAGGACTTAGAGTTTTGCGAACACTGTGTATTTAGGAAATAGCGCTGCCGCAAGTTTTCAAAGAGAGTCCACTGTACCAAAGGTACACTTGATTATATCCACGCTGACTGTTGGGGTCCTTCTCGAGTTGAATCAATTGGAGGCAGCAGGTATTATTTGTCTATTATTGATAATTTTTCAAGAATGACTTGGATTTCATGATGAAGCAAAAAAGTGAAGCATTCAAGAATTTCAGACGGTGGAAGGTTCTGGTGGAAAATCAAATAGGGAAGAAGATTAAGAGACTTCGAACTGATAATGACCTTGAATTTTGCAGTTCTGAATTTAATGAATTCTGTAAAACTGAAAGGATTGTTCGACATCATACTATCAGGGACTCACCTAAACAGAATGAGGTTGCATAATGTATGAACCAAACTTTACTGGGGAGAACAAGATTCATGCTCTCAAATGCTGGGTTAGCAAGAAGATTCTAGGCAGAAGTAGTAAATACAGCGTGCTATCTAATCAACTGTGGGCCTCACACAAGTATTGACTGTAAAACACCATAGGAGGTATGGTCTGGTAAGCCTGTAAATTACTCTTCGTTAAAAGTTTTTGGTTGTAATATTTACTATCATGTTAGTGAGGAAAAGTTAGAACCTAGAGCCAAGAAGGGTAATGGAGTTAAGGGATATCGAATATGGTCTCCTTCTGAGAATAGAGTTATCCTCGGCCGAAATGTTACATTTGACGAGAATTTTATATTTAACTCCATTGTGCAGTCCATAGTTATAGGAAAAAATAGTGGTGTTGATAAACTGGTGGAGTGGAATTCAGTTCTAACAGAGATGAATTGCATCACCAATGTGGAGAATTAGATCAACATGCTGTTGCAAATGAGTCATATATGCCTACTGATAAGTCAGTTTTGCTTGATTAGCCAGATACTGCTACAGAAACTAATAACAGTGATCAATCTTCTAGTTTGAAAATAAGAAATCTGAGTATAGCTCTTGATAGAGCTAGAAGAACTAGTGTTCGAGCTCCATTCATATATGGTTTAGAGGATATGGTTGCTTATGCACTTTAGGTTGCTGAAGAGGTGGATACTTGTGAACCATCTACCTATAAAGAAGTTGTTTCATGTAGTGAGTCAGAAAAGTAGCTTGCTGGAATGGGTGATGAAATGAAGTCTCTAGATAAGAATCAGATCTGGGAGTTAGTCAAATGACCAAAGGAAATGAAGATTGTGACTTGTAAGTGGGTTTATAAGAAAAATGAAGGAATTTCGCCTACAGAGAGAATAAAATATAAAGCTCATGTAGCAAGAGGGTTCACTCAGAGAGAGAGTGTTGACTATAATGAGATCTTCTCACCAATAGTCAGACACACATCTATCAGGGTGCTACTAGCTATGGTGGCATATCAGAATTTAGAACTTAAGTAACTAGATGTGAAGACACCTTTTTTCTGCATGGAGAGTTGGATGAAGAGATTTATATGACCCAACTAGAAGGCAGTATCCTAGAAAAGAGGACTATGTGGGCAAGCTAAAGAAGTCCTTGTATGGACTTAGACAGTTGATCTGGTATTGCATTCCGAGTGCTAATATAATCTTACAGTAATTAATTCAGAGAAAATTTAAAGCTAAGTATGACTTGGAATCGCTTACGCGCAAGTATACGAGATCGAAACTGCAGCAAGTAAAAAGTATGTATTTTATCGATCCCACAGAGACTTTCAACGCATCGATATAAGTTAAGGTCAAATGTAATGAACAAAATTGGGTTTGAAAAGATGTTATGTTATTTGAAAATAAATAAATCTATGCTAGTACTATGTCAGCGTGACTATGAATATAAATGCACAAGATTAACCCATAAAGAACAAATATGCAAGTGATGCGTGGTGAGGTTGACATCATACTTCCCTTACAAATGCGTGCTTCCGCATGCGATGGTTAGAGTCCAACTTTTGCTGCGACTTTTACAAAAGAAAGGCCTGGGGCGTCGTATGAGTTAGCAGGATTAGCCTTAATCCCATTTAATGCTGCAAAATTCTTCACACCATACTAACGTAACCTGCTGGATCTGCCGCCAGGTCCATCTTTGGAGTGAGCTAGAGGTTAGCACACGTGTGCAGCTAGCCAACACGTGCTTAATAAATATGTAGATGACATACTCATAGCTGGAAAGTTGAAGTCTGATATTCAGAGGTTGAAAGATCTGTTGAGTATTGAGTTTGAGATGAAAGATATGGGTTCTGCTCAGAAAATCTTGTGTATGGAGATTTATAGGGAAAGAGAAAAGAAGAAGTTCTTCTTGTCATAGAAGGGTTACATTCAGAAGAACTTGTCAATATTTGGCTTGTTAACAGCGAAGCCTACAGATACCTCAAGTGCTGCTAATATTTAGTTATCCTTGAAATTTACATCGTAATTTGAAGCTGAGAAGGAATACATGTCCCGTGTTCCTTATGCTAGTGTAGTTGGTAGCTTATTGTATGCTATAGCCTGCACTAGACCTGACCTCGCCCATGCTGTTAGTGTTGCCAGTCGTATATGGGCCAACTCGGAGAAGAACACTAACAAGCTGTGAAGAGAATTTTTCATTATCTCAGAGGTACTTTTGATGTTGGTCTTGTTTTTTAGAATGAAACACAGTGTTTAGTGAATGGTTATTCATACTTTGACTATACTGAGGATGTTGATAGTAGAAGATCAATGGCTGGTTATGTTTGGCTGGTTATGTTTTCACTCTAGGTGGTTCTTTTGTGAGTTGGAAGGCTACATTGCAGCCTACGGTTACTTTGTCTACAACTGAAGCAGAGTATATGGCTTTAATAGAAGCAGCTAAAGAAGGAATATGGTTGAAAGGACTAGTTAGTGTACTGCGATAGTCTGAGTGCTATATGTCTTGCAAAAGACCAGGTTCACCATGAAAGAACTAAGAACATAGAAGTGAGGTATCATTTTCTGAGAAATGAGAAAAGGATAAAGGTTCTGAAAGTGAACACTGCTGATAATCCTACTGATATGTTCACCAAGGCAGTGTCGCATGGCAAGTTCCAACATTTCTTGGACTTTTTAAACGTTTATAGTTGCTAAGGTCCCTAGGGGACCATCTGAGGTAGATTGAAGCATCTGAGTTTTTTGTACATTTGGTGTACATCTGAATCTAATATTCATCTGAATCTAGAATACATCTGAGTCTGGTATGCATCGCGCATACATCTGGTTCATCAGGAACATCTGGTATACTGCTGGTACAACCTATTGCATCTAAAGGAGAGTTCAAGTTAAGGTGGAAATTTGTTGAGATATGCCTTGAATGGTTTAAAGCCCTACGATTAGTTAGTTGGAGGTCTCGCTGCCCGGTCAGCGAGTGGGGGTGCGGGTGCAACGCCTGTAAACGCTTTCCATTTTTGGAATTCGTTAACGCATCCATATTCTGCATGTGTGAATGTATCTACGCATGCGTGAATGCATCTCCGCATTCGTAATCGCACTCTGCATTCTGTTACTCATTCTGTGTTTCTCGTTTACGTATTCTGTAATATGGCTTAATGAGAGTGCATATATAAACTCGAATTAAACCCTAGCCGATTATGATGTTCATTATGTATTTTTCTCTCAATAAAATTTCACTCCCTCACTGTCTGTGGACTAGCTAACACAACGTTAGGGAACCACGTAAATTGTTGTATTCTTTTTCTCTTTACGTTTTCTTTATCTTCGTTTCTGTTGGTTATTTCCTAAAATATCTCAATATAGTTTAAATTCCATATTTTTAGGGAGATCTCATTCATTAATTGTTAGGGTTTCCTCTATAAAAGAAACCTTCCTCTCTCAATTGTATGGTAGAAAATTATAATGAAAATACTATGTTCTCCTCCCTAAAATTCAAGTTGGTATTAGAGCAAAAGAAATTTTAAAAAAAAAACCCTAACCATTTTATCCCAAGCTGTCATCGCCATTCACCGAGCGCCATCATTCAAAGCCAAAAAGTTTTTTTTTTTTTCGAGACACATTCGACAATTCTATAAAAAAAAAAAAAAAGACGGCGTGAACAGTACCAGATGAACAATACCGCGTGAATAATATCAGATGAAAAGTGCCATTGAACCATAAAATTTGTGACTATTTTGTGGTTTTCAATATATTTATACATTTTTTTTTTCTACCACTCATCTAAGAGTGAGAACAAGTTTGGTAAAGATGTCCACTCAAGTCTCTATGTTGAAGAGCAAAGCAATAATCTCTTAAGTCTACTACAATCTAATTTATCATCTGGTAATTTATGTGTTTCCTTGGCACAAAAAGGTATTTATCCTCAAGCCTTTTCGTATACCAATTCATCTCCATGAATCCTTGATTCTAGAGCCTTTGACCACATGACCAGTTCAACTCATTTATTTGATTCATACTCTCTCTCCTATGCAACTGAAAAAATTAGAATTGTAGATGGAAGTTTTTCTTCTATTGCAGGAAAATGAACTATCAAATTGACTGAAAAAATATCTCTACAGTCAGTTCTTCATGTTCCTCGATTAACCTGTAATCTTTTATCTGTTAGTAAACTGTATAGAGATTTTAATTGTCATATTACTTTCTTTGAATCTCATTGCATTTTTCAGAATGAAGACTCAGGGAGAAGATTGGGAGTGCAAAAATGCTTGACAGTCTTTATTACTTTGATCAACGTACTTCTAGTACTAAAATAATTCAGGGTCTTAACAGTATTAGTTCTCTCTCTAGTCATGAACAAATCATGCTTTGGCATCGAAGGTTAGGACATCCAAATTTCTTCTATCTCAAACGTTTATTTCCAAATTTATTCGAAAATGTTAATTGTTCTTCCTTTCATTGTGAAAGTTGCATTTTCGTAAAAAATCATCGGTCTACGTATCTACAAAAACCTTACAAATCCTCCAAACCATTCTATTTAATCCATAGTGATGTTTAGGGTCCTTCGAAGGTTGTCACTCGTAGTGTTAAAAAATGGTTTGTTACTTTTATTGATGATCATACCTGTCTATCTTGGGTTTTTCTAATGGGAAAAAAAATCTGATGTAAAAGATATTTTAATCCATTTTTATCATATGATTGAAACTCAATTTCAAACTAAAATCAACATTTTACATTCTGACAATGGAACTGAATATTTCAATGAACACTTAAATATTTTTTTAAATGATAAAGGTATTTTGCATTAGTCTACTTGTCGAGACACCCCTCAACAAAATAGAATTGCAGAACGAAAAAATAGACACCTACTCGAGGTTGCATGGGCCATTATGTTTACTATGCATGTTCCTTAATATTTATGAGGGAAAGCTGTACTTACAGCTACCTATCTCATAAATAGAATGCCCAGTAAAGTTCTAAATTTTCGAACCCCTCTTGTGTGTCTTACAACTATTTTTCCGACTAATCGCATATGCTCTGAGTTTCCCATAAAAATATTTGGTTGCGTTGCATATGTTCACGTACCAAGTTTTTCTCGTTCCAAACTTGATCACAGCGCCGTGAAATGTATATTTTTGGGTTATGCACCAAACCAAAAAGGATATAAATGTTTTGATCCTCAGAAAGAAAATTTTTTTATGAGTGAATGTCTCTTTTCTAGAAAAACAATCATATTTTATCCCAAATTTTCTTCAGGGGGAGAAATCATGTTTAGAAGATAATTTTTGACAAGTGTCTGTATCTCTTTATTGTGTTCCAATGATTTGTCTATCATTAGTCCTTCGATGTCAATTTAGAAATGTTTCATTCAGGGGGAGAAATACTACAAAATGACTCTACAAGTCAAATTCCTGAGTTACAGGTTTATACTAGAAGAACTGTTGATCAAAGGAATCGAGACCAAAGAGTTAATGCTACACAAACTCAATCTGAAACTCTGGAGAATGATGTTGGTAATACTCATATTGTTTCAAATAAGGAAAGGTCCATGTTTAATAATTCCTCTTCTACCTTGGATTTCCCAATTGTTCCTCTTGATGCCCCTGTTCTCGATGTTGAAATGACTGGTAACCCATCGCCATCCCTTAATTTGACAAATGATCAAAATACCTTACTTGTTAACTCTGATCTTGATCTTCATATTGCTATTAGGAAAGGTGCTCGAGCATGTACTAAATATCCCATCGCAAAATATATCACATATGAAAAATTATCCAATGGCCATAGAGCCTTCACCTGTAGTATAGATAATCTATTTGTTCCAAGGAATATACATGAAGCCCTAGATGATCCAAATTGGAAAGTGACAGTCTTGGAGGAAATGAATGCTCTAAAACATTGGGAAATGACAACTTGCTGGGAGATAAAAAGACAGTAGGTTGTAAATGGGTATTTACCGTAAAATGTTATGTTGACGGTTCTATTGAAAGGTATAAGGCTAGACTAGTAGCAAAAGGCTTCACTCAAACCTATGAAGTGGATTATCAGGAGACATTTGCTCAAGTTGCAAAAATCAATTCTGTCAGGATACTTTTATCTCTTGCAGCTAATTTGGATTGGTCACTTCATCAATTGAATATTAAAAATGCATTTCTCAACGGTGATTTAGAAGAAGAAGTATTTATGAATCCACCACCAGGGTTTGAAAGTGAACTTGGAAATAATAAAGTTTGCAAATTGAAAAAAATCCTTGTACGGTCTCAAGCAGTCTCCAAGAGCTTAGTTTGAACGTTTTAGAAAAGCAGTCACTAGCTACAACTATCTTCAAAGTCAAGCAGATCATACCATTTTCTATAAACACTCTGAAAACAGTAAAATTTTTATTCTAATTGTTTATGTTGATGACATCATTCTCATAGGTAATGATGAAGAAGGCTTGATAGATCTTAAAACCAAGCTTGCGAGTAAGTTCCAAATCAAAGACTTGAGTTCCTTAAAGTATTTTTTAGGAATGGAGTTTGCGAGATCTAAGAAAGACATTTTTGTTAACTAGAGGAAATATATTATTGACTTGCTTCGAGGGAAAGATTTGCTTGGTTGTCGAATAGCAGAAACATCTATCGAGCCAAATGTGAAATTACAAGCTGCAAAAACTGAAGAATTGAAGGACATAGACAAATACCAAAGACTGGTGGGTAGACTAGTTTATCTATCTCATACACGTCCAGACATAGCATTCACAGTCAGTATGGTGAGTCAATTCATGCACTCGCTTGGTCCGACTCATTTTGAAGCTGTGTATAGAATTTTGAGATATTTGAAAGGCACTCCAAGAAAAGGTATATTGTTTAAACGACATGGTCATCTAGATGTTGAAGTTTACACTGATGCAGATTGGGCAGGTAGTGCCACAGATAGAAGATCCACTTTTGGATATTGTACTTTTGTTGGAGGAAACTTAGTTACATGGCGAAGCAAAAAATGGAGTGTGGTGGTTAGAAGTAGTGCTAAAGCAGAGTTCAGAGCGTTAGGTCATGGCATTTGCAAAGGCATATGGATAAATAGACTGTTAGAAGAGTTGAAGTTTCTTCAGGTGACTCCCATTCGAGTTTATTGTGATAATAAAGCAGCAATATCCATTGCTCATAATCCAATTCTCCATGATAAAACGAAACATATTGAGGTAGATAAACACTTCATGAAGGAAAATGTCGAGGCAGGAATCATATGCATTCCTTATCTCCCGACCTCATAACAAGCAGCTGACATCTTCACAAAAGGTCTTCTGAAGCTCAATTTTGACAGAATGATAGATAAGCTAGCGATGGAAGACATCTTCAATCCAGCTTGAGGGGGAGTGTTGGTTATTTCCTAAAATATCTCAATGTAGTTTAAGTTCCATATTTTTAGGGAGATCTCATTTATTAGTTGTTACTGTTTCCTCTATAAAAGAAACCTTCCTCTCTCAATTGTATGGTAGAAAAGTATATGAAAATACTATGTTCTCCTTCCTAAAATTCAAGGTAGAAGAGGGATTGGTTTACTCTCCTAATGGCTAATTGGTTTTGAGGTGGAACCTCATATTCTCTAATATGGTAACAAAGTCCATAAAGCCCAAATGGGTATTGGTCCAATAAAAATGAAATTGAGATTCGATTCAAGATTGGCGAGTTCAAAGAGGCACCATCTTGAGGGGGCATGTTAGGATCTCACAATTGTCCCACATTGGAAAAGTGGAGAGTCCTATCTCACAATTGTCCCACAATGGAAAAGTGGAGAGTCCTACAAGTATTTATAAGAGATATGAGATACTCCCCTCATTGCCAATTGGTTTTGAGGTGGAACTTCATATTCTCTAATAGTTTCGATTGTTGATTGCCGTTTTTATAACAGAACCTTCTAATATATTTAACTAACTTGAGCAATTAACGACAACATAATTTCAGTACATCTTAATATACAACTTAGTAATCAAGAGATTATAAATTCGAATTCTCTCAAATGTTATTAAAAAAAAAAAAGCCAACTTAAACACTCAACGACAATTAACATACATTCCTTCACGTAAGATTGATATTCACATATCTCAAATGGGAAAAATATTTTTTTTTTAAGAAGTTCAAGTTCAACTTATAAAGAGAATATTTGATATTTGACATATGCAGATATGCAGATAAATTGGTTCCAAAAGTCTCATATTTGATAACATTCCAATGTTTGGGTTTTCACGAAATATAATTGTTAGCTCACTTAATGTTTAAAACTCTAATAATAATTACTAAAGTATCTAATCATGATTATAGGGATATTAATTATTCATTTCAATCTCTCTTTTTTATTTTTAAGTTGGAAGATCAAATAACCATTAGTGTATGACCCAATTAATTCAATTCACCTTCATGCACCTTACAAATAATGATAAACCATGATATAGTCATTACTTGCATCCTAAGAGGGATAATAATAACTCGTGCAACCATTATACATGTCTCCAAGCACAAATATTAGACAATGATACTTTATTTAATTATTATGTGTACTTGAAACACAAATAACCATAACTTACCGATAATTATAATTCACCAACAAAAATTAGAAATTCTCTATTCCAAATGCCTCTTTAAGAACTACCAAATTTAAATTTACATAGTTGACAATTATAACACCAACAAAAATTAGAAATTCTCTGTTCCAAACATTTCTTTAAGAATTACCAAATTTAAATTTATATGGTTTATATGGCTGCGTTAGAATAATTCAACTCTGACAAAATATTACTTTCTTCTTTATAAGTGGGAGATTCTAATCTTCAAATATTCATTTAATTTCTTACACAAATAAATAAAAAGTAAAGTTCAAACAAAAAGCAAAAGCTTCAACATGATAAATTTTGTGGGCTTAGACCTAATCTTTGTGCCTCCTTTTAATTCAAAACATGTCAAGTATTGGATGGAACATTTGGCAGTAATTTGATGCTTT
>JBBMKA010067585.1:0-16321 GCA_037833695.1 Sechiopsis laciniata | reverse complement strand
GAAGCCTTGGACAAGCCACGTCATTATTCTTCCATTTAATATTTTATTTAAATTGTGTGTTTGGGATTTTGCGAACACTTACCAAGAACCTCGAGATGTTATACGATGATTAAGTGTTAGTGGATCGTTTGACCAAAAATGCATATTTCGTTTCAGAGAGGATGACCTGCTCCATGGAGAAATGGGCGCATATGTTCCTTAAATAGGTAGTAAGGTACCATGGGGTTTGAGTTAAGATTGTATAGACAGAGAGACCTTAGGTTCACTGCTTGCTTTTAGAGAGCCCTACACAAGGAGTTGGGACCGAGTGTAGCTTCAGTACAGCTTTTCACCCCCAGTTAGAGGTTCAGACAGAGAGGGTGAACCAGATTCTTAAGAAGATGTTTCCTGTGAGTATCCTAGACTATCCAAGAAGTGGGGATTAGTATTTGTAATTTTTGGACTTGCTTACTGATAACTCTCAAGTATTGAGAGTATTTACTGCTTTATTGAGAACATTTTGAATAAACTCCCTGAATTATTAGTCTAATTTGAGTAAAAGTATGGTTAGTGATAGTTCTATCCTAGCAATTGGTAAAGTTCTACAGTTTTCTGAGTAGAATAAGATTTTAAGTGATTTGGTAGCATTTGTGCATGAATGTGTGATTAATTAGGTTGATAAGTTCAAAAGCCTGATTATCGTTAATTACTGCAATTTCAGGATACGTAAAGTGCTATTTAGCTAGAGCAAACATCTGAGGCTGATTTGAAGGCAACAGAAATGGCGTGACTATTCTGGAAAGGACACGTGTTGAGCATCAATGAAGGCCGATAATTACTATGTGGGAGCATCTAATCTCAGTCGTTGATCGTTTAGGCGGGATCTATTGGGAGGATTATTTAAGCTGGAGCATATTTGAATTGTGGAGCTGTATCCATTTTCTCAATTCTAGATTTTCATTTTAAGAGAGTTTTTTACTTTTTAGCATATTCAATTTGAGAGTAGTTGTTCTTTAGTTTTAGTTATTGCAATTAATTTCATTCAAGCTACGTTGGAGTTTATAGCCACGTCAATTCAGATTTGGAGTTTTTTTGTTTCAAGGAACATTTGAAGCAGAGAAGTAGATTTGGATCTTGAGCAATCTTTAATTCGCGGATCGCAACAGACTTTTTCTTCCCTATGCTTCTGAACTCTGTTTATTTGATTTCTGCATTTGTTTGAACTATTGTTAAGTTGATTACGCATTTGTGCAAGTTAATATGATGAGCAATTACTCTGTTTTTGCATTTGCTGTTGTTTTGATTGTTAACATGAGTAGCTAAATCCCTAATCGGAAGAATTAGGTAGTAGGAGTGAAGTTGCGGTAGTGTTGAGTAGGAAGATGTTGAATTATGTATCCATGTTGTTTTGATTTCGAGTACGTTTCGTCTGATCAACCATTCGTGCTTGGTTTGTTTCGATTCCGAGAGGAATGCGATAGAGTGAACTTGCATATGATCATATTAGGTATGTTTAAGATTTCTTGCAATTTGAAGATCTATTGTTGACTCTATTTGTATTTGAATGCTGTAAATTCGAGAGAGAGCAGAGTTAGAGTAAATCAGGAATTCACTTCTTGCCAGTAAAACTTAATGCTGAAGCAATTTTCTCTTAAAACGCCTAATTCATTCTAATACTTGAAATTGACTGCTCATTCCGTTTCAATTCATCGTGTGAAAATGATTTTGAGATTATTTACTTTACTTTTGTTGTTTCATTGCTGAATCAATTCATTAGTTGCTTTAGCATTACACTAGTTAATCAATTCACAACACAATTACGCCTCATATATTCTTATTCTGAGAGAGTAACACCAAATCCTTGAGGAGATGACCTTTGAGAGAGTAAAACTTACTACAACAATGACTGTGTACACTGGCACATATTTGCTCTAGAACTTTTACATATTGAGTTGAATAATTGCTATAGCTTATCTTGAGCACAATTCGATCGTGTTGTTTTACATCGAAACACGTACCATAATAGTTATCAGGCGACTATTCAGATTCTCCATTTGAGGATTTGTATGGTAGGCATTGCAAGTCACTTATATGTTGGGACAAGGTTGGGGACCGATAGTTGTTGGGTCAAGAGTTATTATAGATAATCAGTGAGGCAGTTCAAAAAATCAGGTCTTGTACCTTGAAAGGTCAAAGTCGTTAGAAAAGTTATGCCGATGTTCGACACAGAGGGTTAGAGTTTGAGGTTAGCCAGCATGTGTTCCTGAAGGTAGCTCCTATAAGAGGTACCTTACGGTTTGTAATAAGGGGAAGTTGAGTACCCAGTTTGTTGGGCCCTTTGAGATCCTATAGAGGATTGGGGCAGTGGCCTACCATTTAGCACAACATTTTTCATGTTTCGATGTAAAGGTTGTACATCGCGGACCCATCACATGTTGTAGACATTAAGCCTTTGCAGTTGAACCCAAATTTGACCTTTGAGGAGTAGTCAGTGCAGATCTTGGCATTTGAGCGCAAGACCTTGCGTAGTCGAGAGATTGGTTTGGTTAAGGTGCTTGGGAGGAGCCATCGAGTTGAGGAAGCAACTTAGGAGCATGAAGACGACATGTATTCTCGTTATCTAGAGTTGTTCGAGTCTTAGGACTTTGAAGGACGAAATTCATATAAGGAGGGAAGGTTGTAATGCCCCGTAAATTCAGTAGGACCCTCAAGGTATAGTCATTCGTTTCCAAGGTTTTTCGGTCAATTTTCTAGATTAGTTTTGACCTTGGGGGCATTTTGGTAGTTTCGCCATTAGCGACCATTTTATAATTATTGACAAATGTTGGGGTTTTTTGTGTTTACATGTTTCTTTTGGCATTTGTGAAAATAAGTGAAGTTTGTTATATATATATATATATATATATATATATATATATATAAAAGGGATTGTATTTTGTATTTTTATTAAAGAAAAGAAAAGGGAAAAATCACTTTTGGGAGCTAAAAGGAAAAGGGCTGGAATTTGGATTTAAAAGAAAATGGCCCATTTTAAGTTTTTTTTTTTTTTTTAAAGGAAGTTGTTGATCCACTTCACTATAGCGTCATGTTTAGGGCGAAATATAAAATCCTATAGTTTTATGTTTAGGATAATGTTCTAGAGGTTTCGTAGCAGTTGTGCATGATTGTGTGAGCCGTAAAGATATGTTTTTATAAAACCTGATATTTCTATATTGATGCAGCATTCCTGTGAAGTGATATGTGAAGATGCGTGATGCCCGGTTAATCGTTCTGAAATAACTACGTAAATGGATTCTAGCTTTACTTATTGCTAAGTGAAGTTCGAATCACTACATGCAAGTATACGCGATTGGATTGCAGCAAGTAATAAGTATGTAAATTTTATCGATCCCATAGAGATTGAGGTTTAGCATTAAGTTTATCAATTTAAGAGTTGTGCAAGTAAATAAAAAAGCATGGAATTTGATGGTTGATTTGATTTCTTATTCTAAAGACTCTAAAAAAATAATAAACTAATGAGCATAGGTGACAATTACAGGCACAGAAGATGCTGAATATGCAATTATGGTAAATACACTTTTACACTCCCCATCTTGATAAGTGTTTTCTGCACTTATTGATTTACAACTAACTCTACTTTTGCAGCAGCTAATCGTACTATATCTAAGCGACGCGTGCGATAGTAAGGTTATTCCTAACTCCTTAAATCATGCAAGAGATCTCACGATGAGCATATCGTATCATACTGGACCTGTCTTCAGCTCATTTTTCGAGTTTACTAAAGGTTAGAATACGTGGGTAGCTAATCGATACATGCGTAAAATTAAATTGCAGCAGATAAAAACTAAGAACATACAAAAACAACATGCATTCTATATGCGAATTACCACCATAGCTCCTATCTAACAAGACATAGAAAAGATTAACAGATAACAAGGGAAATTTAGATATCTGATTACTAAATGTCGAAACAGTTCTACAACCTTTTCCTAACTAATAAACTACTAAAAGCAACACATAGAAATTGTGTAATGGCCCAGGTTTTCATCCCGATTCCCTAGTGTGTTTCTCCCTTGATTCGGTTATTTTGTTGCGCCGCTAGGGCAGTTCTAGCCTTCAGAGGTATTTTGGTCATTTTACCCCTAGGGTTAGTTTGGTAATTTATTGGCTTTCAGGGTCGTTGTTGCTTTTGACTGAGACCAGGGCTGTTTTTGGTGTTTAGGGTTAGTTTTGTTGTTTGGAGGTTGGAAGTTGTTTTGGTTAAAATAGGACTTTTGGGTTAATTAAAAGAAGTTAAAAGAGAAAAAGGAGAAAAATTGGTTAAGTTTTGTCTTCGCTAGGGCTCAAAGGCTGGTTGGTTCTAGGATTGATTGAAACGCGGTGAAGTGGTCTTCTTTTAATCATTTTTCTTCTACGATCGTTTGCATTTTCCCTATTTGGAATGATTTTCTCCTCTTCTTTTCTCCTTCTCCTTCTTTTGTCGAGACCCACGACCCTAGCTGAGACCCCTTCCCCTTCACCAATCACCTTGCCATCGAGATCGATCTTAAGCACCGAGCCTTTGTCACTGAGCAACCCTTACGCCTTCACACGCCCTCATTTAGATCGAGCCGCGTAACTCGCCGCACCAGCGATCGCAGCCCCGCGATCGCCCAGCCCAGTTTCGTGCCACTCGCCTGATCGCACCTCTAGCAGCTTCGCCCGCAGTGCCAGCCTTGCGCGCACGCCCTCGCAGTAGCCTGCTCGCCTTCATTCTGTGTCGCCTCAGCCTCACGATCGCTCTCGTGAGCATAGCCAGCCTGCTCGCCCATCGCACTAGTCGCACGCCTTCGTTGCCGCTCCCTGCTCGCCTTCGCCTTCCCCTTTGCCATGCCGTGTAGTCATCACCACACAGCTGCAGCCCCTTGCCCTTGCTGCCTTGCTGATACCCCTTGGCTACCGAGACCTATCCTTCTTGGTTTAGGGTAACTATTTCCCGACCCTTATGTGTTGATCGTTTGTTGCTAAGTTATTTAGAGTTTAATTAATTGTGTGCTTGCTAATTGCTTTGCCTAGGTTGTTTCCCGTGTTGGTATTCTGCAGCTCTAGGAGCACTGTTTCCTGTATTTATTTTACTTATTTCCAGGTAAGGATTTCTTACCGGGGTTGTGTGGACCCTACGATTCATACATTGATTGCATTCTTGTTGCCTGTTTACTGTTACGAGCATGTTAGTGGATATGATTGTAAGTTGTTATGTTTCCTGCTAGCATGTATTGTTTCCTGTTTCTACATGTTAGTACCATCTAGGTTTGTTCTTTCCGACATGCGTTGTGATTCCTGTTGATAAGCTTGTAGTGCCATGCTAGGCTGTATCTGTTGTTGTGTACTCTTAGCTAGCTTCGGTTAGGTTGTCTTCATCTAGAGGCTGAGAGCGGACATAACGTACTTTATCCCCATAGGTCGGGACCAATGAGGACAGGTTCCTGCCCCTGACATCCGGGTGTGGTCTAGCTCACCACAACGGCATAACCCTAATCCATAGCCTGCTAGAGCTGAACCCCTCCAATGGTGCAAGCCTGCCTTGGGCAGTTCTTAGCTTCAGGCGTTCGGTGGTTCAGGCTGCTACAGCTGAGTGCCGCGGGTCTCGCACTACTGTAGATCAGTGACATCGATTCTGAGTCTTTAGGCATGCGTACCTGGATCGGCGTACTTTGTTTAAACCCACATTTATGCAGTTTGCAGCAGCATGCAGTGTCCGTGCACACGTATTAGGCACTAGGAGGAGAGCTCCCTCGGGCTAATGTTGTTAGTACACCACTTCCGTTCCAGTTTAGAGCCAGACATCGGGTACTCTCCCGGGTGTCCTAGGATTAATTAAAAGAGCTGATCAGGATCAATTTTGAGAGCTACTCACTTGGCCGAGGGTATGAGACTCTCGAGGATTATCTATTTGGGATCAGTTTTGAGAGCTGATCATTTGGTCGAGGGTAAGAGACCTTCGAGAATAACAGATCTGTATCAGTTTAGAGAGCTGATCATTAGGCCAAGAGTAGGAGACTCCTGAGGACTCAGGAGTTATGTTGAGGTCACAAGGCAAAGTTTCTGTGTTGGTAACTGTATGCATGTATACTAGGATGCTAGATGATTTGATGTTTCGTACTGTACCCCTGTTGAGGATTCTTACTGAGTGCCTTTGTACTCACCCTTATTTTTCTGTGGATTTCCACCAGGTAGCTTGGGACAGTACCGGGACGGCTAGCGGAGAAGCTGAATGGTCATGGGAGCTATCGGTGCCTCTATTTTTATGTCTTTAATTATTTCAGCATGTAGTTGGACACGGAGTCCGTAGGGAATCTTGCATAATGTTATTTATGTTGCTTTGTGGATGTTTTAATAATACTCTGGCCATGGATTGTTTTAAATTTTTAAATAGTAGTTGTGAGTTGAATGCTTTTATTTTGGAACTTAATGTATTTTGAATCGTTTTCATGGACTTATTTATCTTTAAATGCATGCATGCTAAGTAAGAACCATGTTTAGGACTGTTTTAGAGTCGAGTTCTTACAGTTTAGCACGGTTGTGAAGTGTGTAGATTCCTCGTCATCAGTTCCTATGGACACCCCACTAGTTCTGTTTCTTGTAGATTTGCTTTTAGCGAACCTACCAGTTCTGGCCACCCTCACCAGCTCTCCGATTCTAGCTTCTTTCTAGCTTTTTATAGAGTTGATTTACGGCTAACATGTTTGGGTGAGTTGGACGATCTTCATCAATACAGGATTCCTTGATTTACGCTGAGAATTCTTGGCTTATGTAGATCCAAAATGATGAATGTGGCACTTCACTTGCCGCCAATGCAGAAGGATGGCGCTGAAAAGGGCTTCTACGACTACGATATCTGCGTAGCTCTAAATACGTGCGCGAGCTCCTTCTACACCTTCCTCGACTATTTAAAGCGAGGTCATTCTCCCGTCGAGCAGCTCTCGAATTGATTTAAGAGAACTGAACAGATGTTTTTTGGTTCATTTTCACCAAATTGATTGCTTAATTGATTTGTCTGTTCTTTCCTTATTGGCGTGATTCTTCAACTGTGATTGCCTTGAGATTGCATCGTGTTGCACCTGTGATCTGTAGTTTGCATTGATTCGTTCCGCAGAACCAAATTTTCGAATTTCCTGCATTGAATCGCATTAAGCACAGTTTATTCACTTAAAATGCGATGCAGAGCCTATAGCGCGCTAAATGATGAATGCGTATGATTTGTAACAGTTTTACTCACATTGAGTCTTTTATGGATCAATTATTTCCTTTCAACCTTAGATAAATTCGTAATAAGCTAGTGTCCGCGTGGTTTTATAAACAACTCAACAGGATTTTACTCAAGATATGCTATAACAATAATTCGGTGCAGTATTTGAATTTTCTTGAGCAAACATGTGCAAGTGTACACAGTCATTGTTGTAGCAAGTTTTATTCTCTCAAAGGTCATCTCCTCAGGGAATTGGTGTAAATTTTCAACTTCTTCTATCAGACTAAAAATATGTGAAGGTGTAATTATGTTGTAAATTGATGAACTAATGAAAATGCTAAAGCAAATGATGAAATTAATTGCTTCAGCGACAATGCAATGAAGTCAAGTAAAGTAAAAGTTTAAAATGGAATAAGCAGTCAAATTCAAGGATCGGAATGAATTAGGCATTTTTAGAGGAAATTGCTTCAGTATTAAGTTTTACAAGTAAGAAGTGAATTCCTGATTTACTCCTACTCTGCTCTCTCTCAAGTCACAACATTCAATTATAAACAGAGTCAACATCAATAGTAAAATCGTTATCTCTATCAGATCTTTAAATTGCAAGAAACTTAAACAAACCTGATGTGATTCAATGTAAATTCTCTCTACACGTTCCTCTCGAAATTGAAACAAAGCAAGCGCGAATGGTTGATCAGACGAAACACACTTAGAATTAAAACAGCATGAAGACATAATTCAACATCTTCATATCAACATCTTCATACTCAACACAACGACAATTTCACTCTTACTTCCCTAATTCCTCTGATTAGGAACTTAGCTACTCATATTAACAATCAACACACACAACAATTCCAAAAACAGAGTAATCAGTCATCATATAAACTCGCAGAAATGCTAAATCACACTAACAACAGTTAAACAATTGCAAAAATCAAATAAACAGAGATCAGAAGCATAGAGAAGAGAAAGCCTGTTTCGATCTTCAAATTGACGATTGCTCCAGATCTAAATCCTCCACTCTGCTTCGTAATGCTCCTCAAATAAAAAAAACTCTAAATCCAAACTAAATTGGTGAAGAACTTCAACGTAGCTTGAACAAAACTAAACCGAAAGAAACAACTACTCTAGAATTTAAAAAGCTGAAAGGTAAAAATGCTCTAAAAACTAAAACTTAAAATTCGAGAAAAATGAAGAAAAAAGCTCTCAAAACAAAAATCTAGAAATCGGAAAAATGGAAAAGCTGCTTCAATTCAAATACGCTCCAGCTTAAATACTCTTCCCACGCCTAAATGATTAACGGCTGAGATCGAGATGCTCCAACATTGTAATTATCGCCCTTCATAGATGTACGCCACGTGTCCTTTCTAGAATAGCCACGCCATTTCTGTTGCCTTCAACTTAGCTCCAAATTTATGCTCCTGCTATCTAGTACTTTGCACATCCTGAAATTGCAGCAATTAACGATAAACAGGATTTTGAACTTATCATCCTAATTTCTCACACATTCATGCATATATGCTACAAAATCACTCAAAAACCTGTTCTACTCAGAAAACTGTAGAACTTAACAAATTGCTAACACATTTCTAATCTTGATCACAATTTTTTTCATTTCATACTAACAATCCAGGGAATGTTCTCAAAATGTTCTTTATAAGGCAACAAATACTCTTAATTCTTGAGAGTTATCACACCCCCAAACTTAGATTATTGCTCATCCTTGAGTAATAGCTCAATTTCCAATTGAGAACTATTTCTTCTTTTCAATAACTTTTCCTGTTTCAGAGGAACAAACTTTTTCATCAATACTGCAACCAATAACATCCTGCAATGCAAGCTGTCGCAACGTAATCGCGACGAGGAGCGGTCGACGTCCTCTTTCAAGGTTTTCCTATAATTAAATGAGTTTTGAAGTCGCCACCAACCATTTTGAAGGTGTGATTGATCACCTAATTAAAAGATAAGACAATGATCTGCATAACTGGATTAGATTCGAGAGTCGTTTGAGTGTAGGGAAGGCATTAGTACCTACATCACCCGTTGAAAAACGGTTACCACATTTTTATCTTATTATATCCCAATTATTATTATTTTATTATGAAATGGTCTTTTATTTATTTTTTTTTTAAATGTTAATTTTATGAAACTAATGTCTCAAATTTGATCTTACCTTAACTTTAAAAATAAATTAAGGGTCGATATGGTGAGTAGGATTATACCAATCACCTTATTATCATGTTGAAATTTTCTTTTATTTAAAGAAAATTTTTGCCTAAAAAATTTGAGAAATCTCAACTCCGTCATAGGTTATACATGATTTTATTTTTAAGAAAAGAAATACGAGAATTTTCGTATACCTGCACGGGAGTAAAACTCTACTAAGGCATATTACTCAGCCCTTGAAATAAATCTTTCTTAAATAAAATATTTTTGTCAAAACTTCAAATTTTAAAATCAAGTAAAAAATGTAAAATATTTGTATAGGTTTATTTAAAATGTTTCAATGATATCAATTCCCATTTATAACAAAATATGAATTAATAGATATGAGTGGCTCAAGACCATTAAAAAAATCTTGGAATTTACTTTGAGTTTTAAAACAAGTTCTTCACTTAAAGAACATTAGAAAATAATGGTTTCTAATGATTTGTTATTGTTTTTTTATTATAAGAAATTTTCATGTATTTCTGGCATTATTGCCAAGAAAGAAACACTACTAATTCCTAAAATAAAAGTTTGTTTCAAAATAAAATAATTTTGGGAGAGTTTCATGTATTTTTGGAGTTTCATTGAAACCCAAAAAGAGAACACTACTTTTCTTCCAAAAATAAAAGTTTCAATTTTGTGAACTTCAAAAATTAATTTAACGAAATCAAATACAAATAGACTACTTCAATTTCGATGTCAATTCCTAGGTAGGGTTGTACCCTACGAATACTTAAAAATTCCAACCTAGACAGAATTGCTTACCAAAATATTATTATAGTCAATTTGTATTTAAAATTCATTAATTAGTTAATTGAAAAAAAACCAATTTTCACATTTGAATAAAAACATCAAAGCATTTTTATTTAAAATTTTGATCAACAATACAAGCGCCATAAAAGATGTTAACATACAATTAAGATCAACATTGAAGTTTAACCAAACAACAATTAATTGGAAGTAAACAACAAATTATGAACTAATCGAAAGAAATCATTATTATGTGAGTCAAATTGGAATTAAACAAATATTATGAATTCCAATTATAAATGTATAATTATGACCAAATCAAAAATAAAACCAATATGGTACATGTCAAATTCAAAATGCAACCAAACATATTATGGTTCAATAAATTTTACAGTATACTACATACAAATATCAATTAAAAAAATTTATGAAATATCAACTAGAAAAAATAAATAACATTATGGGTCAAATTGCAATTTAAACATATATATGTAATTTCTAAACAAAGATAAATTAAGATTAAGCAATTGCAACTAAAAGCTAGTCATGATTTAATTATAATTTAACTATAACGAATCATAATTTAAATCACCACAAAATTCGTTGTAATTTACATCAAAATTAGTGCAAAGTTCAAATACAACATTATTGGATGTGATAAAATGAAATTAAGAGAAAATGTCAATTGATTTGATTGAAGATTAGCATACAAAAAATGGAAAGATAAAAAAGAATAAATATAAGAATAAAATTAAGATTAGAGAAAGAAAACACGTACCTCAACTCATACATAAGTGGTAGTGAGAAACTTGGAGAAAAAGAAGATCATGGAGGAAAAAAAAAAACATGTGGTTGAAAAAAATAGTTTTTTCTATTTTCTATTTGTTTTTCTTTATTATTCTTAATAACCCTTTTATCTTAAAACAACCATTTATAAAATAAAAAGATAAAATAAAATATTAATGATATTATCATTAAATAAATAAAAACCAACAAAAAGGTGGTGTCTACCGTTTGCCATAAAGCAAATTTCTAAAATACAAACTCCTCATTTTATGTTGTCATTTTCTTTTACAACTAAGTTTTGAAATAGAAACCGTTGTCATAAAGCAAATTTTTGAAATACAAAGTCCTTGTTTTATGTTGTCATTTTCGTTTGCAACTAAGTTTTGAAATAAAAACCGTTGCCATAAAGCAAATTTCTGAAATACGAAGTCCCTGTTTTATGTTGTCATTTTTTTTTGCAACTAAGTTTTAAAATAAAAATCGTTGCCATAAAGCAAATTTCTGAAATACGAAGTTTTTGTTTTATGTTTTCAATTTCTTTTTGCAACTAAGTTTTGAAATAAAAACCGTTGCCATATAGCAAATTTCTGAAATACGAAGTCCCTGTTTTATGTTGTCAATTTCTTTTGCAACTAAGTTTTGAAATAAAAACCGTTGTGATTAAGCAAATTTTTTAAATACGAAGTTCCTATTTTATGTTGTCAATTTCTTCTGCAACTAAAGTTTAAAATAAAAATCATTGCCATAAAGAAAATTTTTGAAATACGAAATCTTTGTTTAATAATGTCATTTTCTTTTGCAACTAAGTTTTGAAATAGAAACTGTTGCCATAAAGCAAATTTCTGAAATACGAAGTCCTTGTTTTTTGTTGTCAATTTTTTTTGCAACTAAGTTTTGAAATAAAAACATTTGCCATAAAGAAAATTTCTGAAATACAAAATCTCTATTTGATGATGTCGTTTTCTTTTGCAACTAAGTTTTGAAATAAAAACCGTTGCTATAGAGAAAATTTCTGAAATACAAAGTCCCTGTTTTATGTTCTCAATTTCTTTTGCAACTAAGTTTTGAAATAAAAAACCGTTGCCATAAAGAAAATTTCCAGAATACAAAATCTCTGTATTATGATGTCATTTTGTTTTGCAACTAAGTTTTGAAATAAAAACCGTTGCCATAAAACAAATTTCTGAAATACGAAACCCCTGCTTTATGATGTCTTTGCTTTTTGCAACAAAGTTTTGAAGTAAAAACCATTGTCATAAAGAAAAATTTTGAAATACGAATTCCATGTTTTATGTTGTCAATTTCTTTTTCAACTAAATTTTGAATTAAAAACCTTTGCCATAAAGCAAATATATGAAATATCAAGTCCCTGTTTTCTGTTGTCAATTTCTTTTTGCAACTAAGTTTTCAAACAAAAATCGTTGCCATAAAGAAAATTTCTGAAATACGAAGTTCATGTTTTATGATGTCATTTTCTTTTGCAACTAAGTTTTGAAATAAAAACTGTTGCCATAGAGCAAATTTCTGAAATATGAAGTCCCTGTTTTATGTTCTCAATTTCTTTTGCATCTAAGTTTTGAAATAAAAATAATTGCCATAAAGAAAACTTTCGAAATAAGAAATCCATGTTTTATGATGTCATTTTCTTTTGCAACTAAGTTTTGAAATAAAAACTGTTGCCATAAAGTAAATATCTGAAATACAAAGTCTTTGTTTTATGCTTTCAATTTCATTTTGCAACTAAGTTTTGAAATAAAAACCATTGCCATAAAGCAAATTTCTAAAATACGAACTCCGTGTTTTAAGTTGTAAATATCTTTTGCAACTAAGTTTTGAAATAAAAACCGTTGCGATTAAGCAAATTTTTGAAATATGAAGTCCCTGTTTTATGTTGTCAATTTCTTTTGCAACTAAGTTTTGAAATAAAAACTGTTGCCATAAAGAAAATTTCTAAAATACGAAGTCCCTGGTTTATATTGTCAATTTCTTTTTGCAACTAAGTTTTGAAATAAAAACCGTTGCCATAAAGAAAATTACTGAAATACGAAGTTCCTGTTTTATGTTGTCATTTTCTTTTGCAACTAAGTATTGAAATAAAAACCGTTGCCATAAAGCAATTTTCTGAAACACGAAGTCCATGTTATATGTTGTAAATTTCTTTTTGCAACTAGGTTTTGAAACAAAAACCGTTGCCATAAAGCAAATTTCTAAAATACGAAGTCCCTGTTTTATGTTGTCAATTTGTTTTTGCAACTAAATTTTAAAATAAAAACCGTTGCCATAAAGAAAATTTCTAAAATACGAAGTCCATGTTTTATGTTGTAATTTTCTTTTGCAACTAAGTTTTGAAATAAAAACCGTTGCCATAAAGTAAAATTTTGAAATACGAACTCCTTGTTTTATGTTGTCATTTTCTTTTGCAACTAAGTTTTGAAATAAAAACCGTTGCCATAAAGAAAATTTCTGAAATACGAAGTCCCTGTTTCTGTTGTCATTTTCTTTTGCAACTAAGTTTTGAAATAAAAACCGTTGCCATAAAGCAAAATTTTGAAATACGAACTCCCTGTTTTATGTTGTCATTTTCTTTTGAAACTAAGTTTTGAAATAAAAACTGTTGCCATAAAGCAATTTTTTTTATTATGAAGTCGGTATTTTATATTGTTAATTTCTTTTTGCAACTAAGTTTTGAAATAAAAACCGTTGCCATAAAGCAAATTTCTAACATACGATGTCCTTGTTTTATGTTGTCAATTTCTTTTTGCAACTAAATTTTGAAATAAAAACTATTGCCATAAAGAAAATTTTTGAAATACGAAGTCCGTGTTTTATATTGTCTTTTGCTTTTTCAACTAAGTTTTGAAATAAAAACCGTTGCCATAAAGCAAATTTCTGAAATACGAAGTCCCTGTTTTATGTTGTTATTTTCTTTTGCAACTAAATTTTGAAATAAATACCGTTGCCGTAAAGCAAATTTATGAAATACGAAGTGTGTGTTTTCTGTTGTCAATTTCTTTTTGCAAGTAAGTTTTGAAATAAAAACCGTTGCCAAAAAGTAAATTTCTAACATACGATGTCCGTGTTTTATGTTGTCAATTTCTTTTTGCAACTAAGTTTTGAATTAAAAACCATTGCCATAAAGAAAATTTCTGAAATGCGAAGACCGTGTTTTATGTTGTCATTTTCTTTTTCAACTAAGTTTTGAAATAAAAACCGTTGTCATAAAGCAAATTTCTGAAATACAAAGTACATGTTTTATGTTGTCAATTTCTTTTGCAACTAAGTTTTGAAATAAAAACCGTTGCCATATAGCAAATTTCTAAAATACGAAGTCGTTGTTTTATGTTGTCAATTTCTTTTTGCAACTAAGTTTTGAAATAAAAACCGTTGCCATAAAACAAAATTTTGAAATAAGAACTCCCTGTTTTATGTTGTCATTTTCTTTTGCAACTAAGTTTTGAAATAAAAACTGTTGCCATAAAGCAAATTTCTAAAATAAGAAGTCCCTGTTTTATGTTGTCAATTTCTTTTTGCAACTAAGTTTTGAAAAAAAATCGTTCCCTTAAAGATAATTTCTAAAATAGGAAGTCCCAGTTTTATGTTGTAATTTTCTTTTGCAACTAAGTTTTGAAATAAAAACCGTTGTCATAAAGCAAAATTTTGAAATACGAACTCCCTGTTTTATGTTGTCATATTCTTTTGCAACTAAGTTTTGAAATAAAGACCTTTGCCAAAAAGAAATTTTTTGAAATACGAAGTCCCTCTTTCTGTTGTCATTTTCTTTTGCATCAAATTTTTGAAATAAAAACCGTTGCCATAAAGAAAAATTATGAAATACGAACTCCCTGTTTTGTGTTGTCATTTTCTTTTGTAACTAAGTTTTGAAATAAAAACTGTTGCCATAAAGCAAATTTTTTATTATGAAGTCGGTGTTTTATATTGTCAATTTCTTTTTGGAACTAAGTTTTAAAATAAAAACCGTTGCCAAAAAGCAAATTTCTAACATACGATGTCTGTGATTTATGTTGTCAATTTCTTTTTGCAACTAAGTTTTGAAATAAAAACCATTGCGATAAAGAAAATTTCTGAAATATGAATGTAACGGCCCAGTTTTCCTTTCCAGTTCCCCAGGTTTGTCCGTTTGATGATTCGGTTGTTTGGTTGGGCCGTTAGGGCAGTTTCAGCTTCTAGGGGCATTTTGGTAATTTGGCCTTTAGGGGTAGTCTCGTAATTTTCCAGGGTTCCGGGTTTGTTCTGTTAAATTTATGGAGTTGGGTTTTGTTCGGCCTCAGGTTTTGGGAGCTAGCTTTGCCGTTTTAGGAGGTTTGGAGCCTCGGTTGTTTTTTTAGAAAATAGATTTTAATTGTTGCACTTGCCAGGATTCGAACCCTTGACCGAGCAGAGACACGTGTCGCAATCTCCTTCCCCCCTTCCCTTTTGCCGAGGCCTATATAAGGGTTGAGCCACTTTTCCTCTCCTCTTTTGCAAAACCCCACGTTTTCCCTTTCCTTCTCTTCTTCGCCGAAGCCAAGCTTGGCCGCAACCCCAGCAGCCTTGTTGCCTTCCTTCGCCGAAGCCAAGCCAGCCGCAACACATCTTCGCCCAAGCCACATCGCAAGCACCAGCCTCACTGCTAAGCCCACCCAGCCCCGCGCGTAGCTCGTCACCGTGTTCAGCGCTCGCCCGAGCGAGATCTCGTGTCGCCTTCGCCAGGTCGCTGCCCGCCCGCACTCATTCGCCAGCACCCTTCGCCTCAGCGCCCAGCGGCCGTTCGCCCCTGCCGCTCGCGTCACCAAGCGCTCATGCCCAGCTTCGTCCGTTCGCCCCTGCCGCTCGCGTCTGCCAGCTCCAACTCGCGCACGCACTGTCCGAGCGCCTAGTCGCCACAGCAGCCGCACTAGCGCTCGCCTTTGTCTAGCGTGCCTTGTCCAGCAGCTTCGCGCGCCCCGTTGCTTGCCCTAGCGACCGCACGCTCCTCCGCTGAGCCTTCGCCGCGCGCGCACACCCACGCCACACGTCCTGCCGCAGCCGTACGCTTGCTTGCCAGATCGCAAGGACTCCAGCAGCTCGCCAGCACCGTGCCTTCGCTCGAGCGGAGCCGCAAGCCCTTCGCAGCAGCCTTCTCGCACAGTTTCGCCAGCAGCAGCGCCCAGTCTTGCCGCAGCACTACGCCCCTGTCGAGCTCACCTTCACCCGGAGCTGTGCTGCCGAGCTGCCTAGTACCCGGTTTAGGGTATTTACTTCTCTCGAGCCTTGTACGTTTGGCTGTTTGTTTCTGTTTAGCTTCTAGGTGTTAATTATCTATTTGTTAATGTTTTATTGCTAGGTTCCGTTGGTTCTGCAGCTCGAGGAGCATTTATATTGTTATGC
>JBBMKA010067574.1:0-16324 GCA_037833695.1 Sechiopsis laciniata | reverse complement strand
AATGTATTGGTTAACAAACTCAATTTTAAAATTTATGTAAAAGAGAACTTAGGTTCAATTCTTAGTTTTGATCATTTGTTTTTAAATAAATACAATAACAAAATATTGTAAGATCAAACGATATGTCCCGAGACATTATCGTGACAAGTTCAGACAGCCACGGATATAAAAAAAATCAATAAAAATGTAACTTACCGAAAATTAAAGAAAGAAAACATTAAATTAGAAACTAGAATTATACATATAACTCAAATAATAATTTTTAAAAAAAATTGAAAAAATATTAGAAAAACTTTAAATAGAAAATGAAGGAGCAACAGAAAAAATTAAATACTTCAAAAAAAAAAATTGAGTAGAAAAGGCAAAAAATTGTTGAAAACGAATTGCGGAAGGGAAAACAAATGGAAAAAAAAAAAAAAAAAAAGCTCCGCTGAGCTGTTGGTTTCGAAAAAAAAAAACACGCGCTGGAATAATCTGGCGCGTGGACCCCACGCACCGGGTTGGACTTGGATATTGTTACACGGTGGGCCAAACGAAGAGAAGGGATATTTCCCTTCCCTTCCCATCCCAACTTGGCCCACCAAACGTATCCTTCGATTTCTACGATACTTTACAACAAAATAAATGGGCTACTGCATTTTCCTTTTTTTCATAGCTCCGAACCTGGAACACAAAAAAGAATTTTTAATCTTTATGTAAATCCACTCAGAACTTGTAAAGCAAGGAAGAGAGAATAAATAATGGCTCATTTGTTTTTTCTTCACTATATTATTAGTCACATACTCGAAGACAAAACAAGCAACATGTCTCCCCAATAATGATAGAGACTTCTCTCTCTATTCATGGAGAAGTCCAATTGATGTTGGACACAACTTTGGTCTTTGTAAACATATGAGTTGGATTCTAACTTTCGGAATCTTTTCAAGAACTAATAATTCGTCTCCAAAAATTTATTTGATAAAATATTATCTCACATGTATGTGTTTCGTTCTAGAATGAAATATTAGATTCATTGCTAAATTAATAGCACTCTTGAATCTTTGATTATTGCACTAAACCTGTAGTACTTTTCCTACTATGTGTATCACCTACAATATGCCCATAAAGATAACCCGGTAGTTTAAAACCCGACTTCATAAAATGTTGAGCATAGTTAGTTATTTATCTTAGATATATGAAAATCCACTTCACTGCTTCATAATGATGTTTTCCTAGATTACTTATATACTTGTTAACAACACCCACTACACGTCTTGTTCAATAGTGGTTGAGTGCTTTCAAAGATAATTTAAAGTGACAAGTTAAAGGAGTACCGATGCGTAATTCGACTATGGTATAAATATTATGAAGGTCAATTCTAATCATATGACATAAATGTCGTACGCTTTCGAATCACATGTTACGTAAGTATACTTATTCAAGTATGCAACAAGTGATAAGTATTTATAATATCATTCTCCATAGGGAATTGGGTTCAATCAGCGGTGTTTATTGAAGAGTAAAACAGAAAAGTAAATTAATTTGTTTGGTGGTTTGGTTCCTAAGTCTAATGAACAATTTTATTAAAGTTTGAGTTAAAGTCGGGAAAGCGATCAATACAAAGTTTAAGATAAATATTGGTAAGAAGATTATTCACGCCACGCTGACATCCAAAAAGCTCCCTTCCGAAAAAAATAACGTACAGGGTATGACACCCATTCGAAGTCTTGGAATTAAGATAATTGATAAGCATGCACTAGTGGGATGGTTATTCATAATCTACTCTCTGAGTATGCAACAGATCGAACACTTACATAATTATTACGGTTGGTTAATTCCCTTAACATCCTGCCTTTCGATGCAGATGATAAGCGAGCTATAGGTGGGTTGTCAATTGACCCTAGCTTGTAAATAACAATTCACCTTTCTTTATCCTAAATTGATACTAGGTACTAACTTGTTCTTTCACCGTTGCTTAGTATGCGTCTTACATGAGAATGCAGAAGACAATAAAGAATTAAAAACAAACACCTTGCATACAAATCCAAGTGTTTATGTTACAACCTACTCCTAAGAATTAAAAACTAGTGCAAAGGGAAATCGTAAACTATGAAAGCAGTAAGAAGCAGAAAGAAAAGCGGGCTACTGAAACATTGAAGTTGCTTCCACATATGATCTCGGGATTTCGACAGATACCTTTGTAGTAGCTTGTGATGTGATCAGCTAGGGTATAATCAGTTAAAAGTAATTGCAAAGTATAAGACTTATTGCTAAGCCCTACGCTTTGGAATCACTTACATGCAAGTATACGTGGTCGAAGATGTAGCAAGTGATAAGTATTTAAATTGCGTTCTCTATAGGGATTGATATCTAGAATTAGCTTTATTAACTTAAGAGTCCTACAAAAAATAAAGATTCACAATGGGTTGTTGTTTGGTTGGGATGATTTTTCTAAATGCTGACTTAAATGAGGCTTCGATTGGATAAGCAAATGCAGAATGATGATAGCTATGTTTTTGTGGTTAAGAGTAACTTTATATGTCCCCATTTCTAATGGTCACTTCCGTTCTCATTGATTTATAGTGACACCATCTCCCGTTGCGAGTCGCTATACCGAACACCGGGCTACGCATGCATTAGTAAGAGGTTTATTCCTAACTCCCTTTTTAACTACACAAGAGACCTTATGTTGAATCCCATTAAGTTTTCTCCCGAATGTCTAATGGGCTAGCACAAGTAGGTAGCTAATAGACAAGTGCATAATACTTTTTTTAACAAACATGATAAAATCATTACTTACCTAGCATCTCTATCATACGATCCTACATTTGATACCCAACTCGTTGCCTCTTAACTTAGTTAAATATGATAGCATAATAAGGTAAAAATATTGAATGAAATACGAAATGCATTAAGAAAAATGGTTTATACACAAAGATAAACTACAATTTACTCTTGTAAGACAAAAAGTAAATAGCGAATAGTAGAATTGACAGCTGCTTCAAGCGTGAGGGTTCCTTGTCATCGACAACCATAAACGTCTCCCCGTCTTTATTCCTTTGTGGCAGAATACCTCATGGGGGCAGGCCAACCTCTAGGGTTTCCATTTATCCTTTATATATAAAATGATTACTTAGAAATCAAGTTTCGGAATGTTCTGAAACGTATTCATTTTTCCCTGGATCTTTGCTTATTTTATTCTCTTAGATTTGCGGAGCATTGCGCTTCTTCTCACGCGGCAATCCTTGTGTACGCTATTGTTGGGTCGATGTTCTGTTTTCTACTTTAATCGCATTGTCTAGAGTGCGGCGTCTCATTTGCTCAAACTTGCGCGACAAACACATATATTAGTGTCTTTATTGCTTTCTTTTATTTAGAGGATGCGATGTTGCTCTTCTTATTATCTGAATGTGAATGCATGTGAATTATTCCTCTTTTGCCTGTATTTTAGCTTTACTTTATTTAATTGTCCTTATAAATCCTAAGAAAATACCTAAGTTAGTATCCCAAATTATGTACTATTTGAAAGCTATTAGCTTGCTCGAGCTCTGCAACTAAATGACATGGCCGAGGGTTCAATTGATACCACTCGACAACCTTGCAATCCATAATCTATGAAACCCTAACAAACCAGCACACCTTGATCCTCGATCTTTCACTTATATAGGTGCATGTCTTTTCTGTGGCCCAAGTTTTGATCTTCGAAAAATTCTCAGAGTTGTTCTTTATCTTTTTGGCGAGATAAAAGATCTTCCTATTTTTTTACGATTCTATCGATAAGATATTCTTAATTTGCATCCTCCGAAGCGTCAGACTTTGCATTCTGGCATCCTAAACGAAGTATGAAGTGTCCCAAGTCCTGCACCAAAAATAATATATCACCGAGACTTGGATTCTTGACTTTTTTTTTTTTTTTGCTCAAAGCATCGAACATTCTTAATTTCTACACAAAAAGTGATCCATTTGTCCTAGTTTTATTTTTAAATCTCTTTAGAATCTTCATACGTAACTTATACAAATATCTTTAATTCTAATATCATTTTAACTCTAGATTTTATCTATTCAATGCTCAGATAGTCAAAATGTTCTAGAAATAAAGCCTAAATAACTCGATTATTTAGAGTTATCAAACCCCCAAACTTAAACTAGTGCTCGTCCCGAGCAATGCTAGAGATGTAAAACAAATTAGAGATAATTTATGTAAAGTCTATATACATGCTCTTATAAATGAAAAGAATCTAGAAGTGCCTTATGCTTTGAATTCCATGAATTAAGAAATTCCCATTACGAAATAAAACACAAAATTTTCACTTATTTGGTTTTTAAGATCTTGAATTTACTAGGCCACTTACTTCATTGGTAATAACTTCTTCCTCTTTCATCCTGGAAATTGAACACTCTAAGAATTAATTCCAAGAAATCCGAACAAATTATTCAACCCCTATATCATCCTAAGTTTGCCCAAAATATTTTCTCCTAAGGATGTTTAATTAGGTACTCAAATCCCTCAAGGATTTCCGCTTTTGCTTTCTCGCATTCCTACTCAGATTACAATCATGTTTACAATGCTCGCATTCCATAGTTCCTAGAGTGGATCACTTGAGCATAGAGCAGCACACCTAGGCAAGGAGAATTTTACAAAAGCTATCGCTTTTAGTAAACAACAAAATAGCTTAAGATCCTTCAGCTACTAGCACTTTATGCTTTTATCTTACCCAGAATTGTTTTGATCTTTATTTTTCAATTTTTTATTTTTTGATTTTTTTTTTATAACCTAAGTATTGGGCTTGCGCCCACCCCCAAACTTAAATCTTCATTGTTCTTAATGAAGGTGAGGCTTAGTTCCCTCAAACTTAATTTGTTCTAAAATTTGATTGCAATTATTCAAGCTTTGAGATAAAATCTTTAGGGATACTCAACTTCTCTTCCTATCAAGGTTCATTTTACTACTAATGTCCTCCGCATTCCAGCAAATTTGATCTTCTTATAACTTCTAAACTTAACTAAGTTTCTATTTTGTTTGTGAAGTTTTAAACTAAGAATGCCAACGTTAGAACAAAGCATAGCATGTTTCAATTGCTATCTAATGAGTTTGATTATTTACATGATTAAAACTAAAGAAAATTAAGCATATTTTTCAAAGAATGAAGATAATGAAAGTAAAGAAGACAAAAACTTCCTTCTTAACTAGAAGAATTGAAACTTGATGCGTGGGGCCTTAGAGGCGATAGGGGTGGCTCTCAATCCAACCGTACTTTAGTGGGGAATTATGAGAATTTCACTTTGGGATCCCTCACTTTCATCTTCCTTTTAATCAGCGCGTCCCACTTATTAGCGTAAGCCTAGTAGGCTCGTGCTTGATGTTGAAAGTGTTGAGCCTAGCTTTAATGTTCTTGCAGTTGACGTAAGATTTCTTTACACATAGCAGTTAAACTAGAGTTGATTAAGATGCTTGAGCAAGATGTGTTCACTGGGCTGGCAATGTTCTTTGGGCTGGTGGGGTTCGACGGGCTGGGGAAATGTGGGTATTGATTGGGGCCTTCTTCATCATTATTTCTGAGGCCTGGTAGACAAGGCATGACTTCAGCATTTTATTCGTTGATAGTGTCTTCAACTCTTTGTTGATGCAAAGTGACGTGGTGGAATGAGGGAAAAAGCTTTTCCCTAGAGCCTTCTTGGCTCGCTTTCTGGCCTTTTCTTCGATGATAATGTTCTTGCAATTGACGTAAGATTTCTTTACAGATAGCAGTTGAACTAGAGTTGATTAAGATGCTTGAGCAAGATGTGTTCACTGGGCTGGCGATGTTCTTTGGGCTGGTGGGGTTCGACGGGCTGGGGAAATGTGGGTATTGATTGGGGCCTTCTTCATCATTATTTCTGAGGCCTGGTAGACAAGCATGACTTCAGCATTTTATTCGTTGATAGTGTCTTCAATTCTTTGTTGATGCAAAGTGACGTGGTGGAATGAGGGAAAAAGCTTTTCCCTAGAGCCTTCTTGGCTCGCTTTCTGGTCTTTTCTTCGATGATATGGCCAATGTATATGGAGAGGCCTACGCAAATGGCGTAGAGCAACAGAGTTTTCGCCCTAGTGAGGATAGTGTCATGAGTGGATGACATTAGACTTGTCTTAATGAAGTTCATGTACATGGACTACAATGATATTTGCATTCTAGAGCGCTTTTGACATCCTGAGCCTTTCTAAACATGGCTCTAGATGCTGTGCTGGGGGGGGGGGGCTTTAACCATTTTGTAGAACTCGTCCTTCAGATCATTGTCGAATATGAATAATTTTTTCCATGCTTCAGCACTCCAGTCAATTACCTATCTATTAACTTGAGTTTTGAAACCTTCACCCAAATAGATGTTGCTATAGAATTCTCGCACCACGTCCGTGTGCACTATAATTCTTAGCCTTACGAACATCTCCTATCCTCTAGCTTTGATTGTTTATGCAATAAAATCAAGTAAGGTGAGATCTGCAAATCCGTTTTCTTTTTTAAATGTCTTTTCCAAATAGAGCTTGTAATGCTTTCTAGGTTTGGCTGACACAAATCGCGCGCTCTCCCTACGTTGAAGACTACCCTAATTTGATCAACTTCTTCTTGTATATGAGGGTTCTTTTGACGGATGCCACAGAAGCATTCTTGCTTTTCTTCTCTAGCTTTTATTTTGTCAAGCTAACAACTTTCTTGTCATTCCTCTTCTTCTTTGGGATCTTTGCCAAAGGGTGCATTTGCTTCTTCTTGCGCCTCTTTCTTCTTCTCTGGGTTGTTCCCTTTGATTCCTCATGAACACTTCCACGATTCACTCTAGATATTTTTCTTCTTCTAATTCTTCCTCTAGTTCCTTCTCCAACTCTAAGGCTTTGGCACTTATGTTAGCTTATTTGTCTTGATTGTCCACTAGAAGCGCCTAGCTAACCGCGATTCTATTTCTGGCTTAGACTCCGCCTCAATTTGTAGCTCGATGAAGCCTTAATTGCTCCACTGTCGCTCCTCTTCCTGGTGACATCTCGGTATGTGGATGTACTACCATGAGTGCAATAAGATGCTCGATAAGAATTGCCTCGCTTATTGGTGAGGCAGGCTGTTCAATGCTCATCGAGGTGACCTGGGTTTCAGCTGGGGTTTCGCGTCTGAAGATTCGAAGACAATTTTCTTGTTGAGGAGCTCCAGCTGTTCTAGGTTAGAGAGGGACTTCTAGGTGAGAATTCGGGATGGACTACTAAATTCTCAAAGTTTAAGGTAGGCGTTAGTCAACTTTTTGGCAGCGGATTTGGAGTTGAGAGCCATTGAAGGAATTTTAGGTTTATGGATGAAGGAATAGGTTGAGATTTCATAAAATTAGAAATTGAAAGGTTGTCTAAAACGCTTAAGGCTTTTGAGAAATTCTGAAATTATAAAGCGAAGTGATGGGCAAATTCAAAATTTAAAGGGGGCGGGACGCTCCGTAATGGGTTGATGAATAATCATCATTTTCCACTATGAACACGGTTGTGCAACGACTCGAATTCGTATCGTTGTGAGCATCCACTTCTCTTTGATTTTATAGGCTTCTGCACGATCATTTGTGGTTAGGCATTTTAACGTAATTAAAGTCCTACACTTTTCAAGCTATCAACGTCAACATTGTCAAATCTACACGATTAAGAGTTATAAGTTAAAAATGTATTAATATAATAACATGCAAAAATGTGAATGATAGAAAATAAATGTCATACCACGAACCTATTCATTAACCTGTATTTCCTCACAATCAATTCTAATATAGGTAGACGAGTATTATCTATAATATTGGACATATTTTCTACACTTTCGTACCCATGACAATCTAGGGCAACATCACAATTTCATTGGACTCTTCTACCTTTCTTTGTGAAGGCATTAAAATCACAGACCAACATGGATTAAATGAATCTTTTATGTAAAACACTTGCTTCGCTTGAGTGGCCCATTAGATTACATTCAATGCAATTAAAGTCGTATATCCAATGTCGTCTATCTTTAGTCCACCATTGCTTTTAAACCAATCCCATTTGAATAAAACAACACTAAAACTATGATAAATCTAATAATGTCATAAAATTTAATATCTGTCGTGAGGAGTTTTTTGTCATTAACACTAGAAACTTGCATAGTTTGAGTTTTTATCATAACTCCACTATTCTTTCGTAAGGAGTTTCACATGTTTTATTTGGCACAATGTTTTTTTTTTTTTAAAGTAAAGTACTTCATTAATATAGAAATCGAAACTTACACCAACTCTTTGAGCCCGGCCTGGCCCACATGTCGAACCATTGCCAAGCAAAAGAAGAAAAACTATTAAGAAAAGAACTTAAAAAATGATATGAGACACCTTTCAATCTGGCCGAATTACATAAAGGAATGGTAGATTCTAACATAATAGATCAGTAACAAATAGTCACCACAACAATAGGGATTGACGTTAAAAAGACTTTAAAGGTTAATCGTAACAACATAATGACCATTGAGGAAAAAGAACCCTTCAAAGTAGAAGACATAAGTTTCAAAACCGTAGAGGAAAGAAATCTCCATCGAAAGTAACACTCAAATATCGCATTTTTAAGAAATCCTTTATCAATCAGCTCCCCCTCTAACCAAAACAAACAAAAACTAGAAAATATGAGATCGCTAAAACTAACTCCAACAACAAAGACTCTTGGAATAAAAATTGAAATAAAAATAAATATAACAAACCGAGGCTTAGAAAGTATCCTAACTTTCTTAAAATTTGGATTGTCCAAAGCGCATCCATCCCTTGAACAATCCAAAAAATAAATTCATGGATAATGGCGTCCTTGAATATCAGGGATAGCCAAAAAATTAGCAAGAAAAACCATCACTAGAAATTCCACCAAACTAGTAATTCCACCAAATTTCAAATCAGCTCTGATAATATCCTTCCACTTTTTAAAATTGACAACCAATTGGACAAAATTTAGCAGCCCCACTGAGACAAAATTTTTTCCGTTATGCATCATATCTCTCTCAGTAAATTACACTGCCCAAATAAAAAAGTAATTGCCACGTGCAATTAAAATGGCATTTAAATTCTGCATCTTTACCATAAATAGGTCATTTCCATAAAAATTTCCCTCAATAATGTCCATCTTGCGTTACATTTTGATCCCCCTTCCAATATAATGGTTTCGTCTCCAATGTAGGAATTAATGAGATTGTCGGAATTATTTTCCTAGCCAGATCGTCCTCGTCCCTTAAATTTAGAACCATACCGGAATGACGAGTCTAAAACAACTTTCTCTTCTCTATGCCCCCACATACTCCTGCTATTTTGAGATTGTTAATGACAGTGGCTTAATTAGCTGTTAAGTCAGCTCCCAAAATGATGTCATTTATAGGCTATTATGTTTTCATGAAACTGTGTCATTCTACAAATTTTCTATTTCATTTTATTCCTCTAAAATCTAGGGTTACCTCTTTTTTCAAAGGTTGTATCAGAGCTGTATAGGCTAATGCCATGGCCGATCAAACACCTGCTTCCGCTAGTAGCACCATTGCACAGTCAAGTTCTCTTCTCGTTCAATCGATGGCTAATCTCTCACTCAACTCTTCTTTTGCACAGTTCTAACTATGAAATTGGATGAGAAAAATTACCTGCTGTGGCGTGGAATGGTGCTAGCAATACTGAGAGGACAAAGAGTTGATGGGTATATCCTAAGTACGAAGGAAAAACCACAGATGTATGTTGACATTAGTGACGAAGATGGAAAATCACAGGAATCCCTAAATCCTGCATATGAAGAGTGGGTTACAGTCGATAGAGCTCTATCTGGCTGACTATTTGGCTCTTTGGCACCAGCTATAGCAGCAGATGTTGTCAATTTTGACACCTCTCGAAAAGTTTAGACTGCTCTAGAGCTCATGTTTGGAGCGACTAGTAAAGCTCGTATCAACCAGTTGAAAGCGAAACTGTAAAACACAAGGAAGGGATCCATGAAGATGCTGGATTACCTATCCGACATGAAACAAACATCTGAGTTGCTTCAGCTTGCAGGAGCACCCGTTTCCTTATCTAACCCCATCTCATATGTTCTTGGAGGTTTAGATACGGAGTATATACCGATTATCTGTTCTATTGAAGGTAGAGAGTTCTTATTGTGGCAAGAATTTCATGCTGTGTTAGTGACCTTCGAATGGACCCTGAGTCGCTTCCATCAAACTGCTGCTCATGGAGTTCTTTTCGGTGATCAGTCAGCAAACTATACTTATAGTCTGCATGGTCAAAACTCTGGAGGAAATCAAGGAAGTCGTGGTTTCAATTGTGGATAGAAAAATCAATCTCAAAACAATGGGACTGGTCAGGGTGGCCACAATAACCGTGGAAGAGGACGCTATCATTGCAGACCAAATGGAGGTAGGGGCAACAACCAAGCAAACAGTACTGGTCATCAAAATAGCCCTGGAAAATTTTCAAACCGGACTTCTCTCTACTGTCATCTCTGCAACAGAAATGTTCATGACATCTCCACTTGTTGGTACCGTTTTGATGAAACGTTTAATAACCCAAACAATATGACTCACACTACCAATAACATCAGAATGCAGCACTCATTGCCACCCTAGAAGTGGTAACAGATCCCTACTTGCTTACAGACACCGGTGCCACAACTCATGTCACTACTGATGTCTCTAATCTCACAGAGAAAGCCCCATATCGAGGTAATCAAACTCTTGCTGTTGGTAATGGCTCTCAACTATGCATATCTGATATTGGACATTCTGAAGTTAACACTCCTGCTCAATGTCTAAAAATGCAAAATATTCTTCATGTCCCTGCAATTCAATATAACTTATTAAGTGTTTCTCGGTTGACTGCTGACAATAATGTATTTGTTGAATTCTACCCTTTGTATTGTCTTGTGAAGGATAAGGAGACTAAGAACGTGGTGCTGCGTGGAACACTTCGAAATGGCTTATATCATCTCCAGCTACCAATCACTCATCACCAAATCGAGCCTCCCTTCAATCCTAATCCAACCAGCATGATCATTTCAATTTTCCAATAGAGTCTAGTCCCTGTTTGCGTCTTGTGTTAATTCATGGAGTCAATAATCTTATGAAATGCAAAGTGCCTAAGTCTATATGGCACCCACTATTGGGTCACAGTTCAGATAGAGTCTTGTCTTTAGTCTTAAAATCATGTAATCTTGTTTTATCAAGTAATGAACAAAATTTCTTTTGTGAGTCATGTCAGCTTGGCAAATCTCATGCTCTATCTTTCCCTACCTCGCAAATTATCTCCACTAAACCACTTGAAGTTGTCACTTGTGATCTTTGAGGGCCTGCTCCTATAACATCTACTACTGGTTACACTTATTATATAAGTTTTGTTGATCACTTTAGCCACTTCACTTACATCTATCCTCTAAAATCCAAAGGTGAAGCTGTTCGATCGTTCATCCAATACAAGAACCTTGTTGAAAACAAGTTTGAGGGCCCATTCAAAGTTATTGGGGAGGGGAATTTAGAAACTTCTTTCTTGTCCTTCAATAGTTTGGTATTTCTTTTAGACACTCGTGTCCTCACACCAGTCAACAAAATGGTGTTGTTGAGCGAAAGCACAGACCCATTGTCGAAATAGAGCTTACTTTTCTTGCTCAAGCATCCATGCCACTCACTTACTGGTGGGATGCTTTTCTCAGTGCAGTCTTTGTAATAAATCAATTACCTACACCTATCCTTGAGAACAAATCACCTTATGAAATGATTAACAAATCTGCTCCTGACTATAAATTCCTCAAGGTCTTTGGCAGTGCCTGCTATCCATGCCTTCGACCCTACCAACAACACAAATTCCAATTCCACAGCCCTCGGTGTGTTTTCCTTGGCTATAGTGAAAGCCACAAAGGCTATCGATGCCTTAGTCATACTGGTCGTTTATATCTGTCCAGGCATGTTTGTGTTTAATGAAAATATGTTCCCATTCAAGCATGAATTCCTCCTTGACAAATCTAAGTTCCCTCCTGATGTTGTTGTCTCCACAGTTTCTTTTCCCACATCTCCCACAACCATTTCCATTGTTTTTCCAAGTGTTCCACCAACATCACCACCCTCTGCTCCAAACGGTTCAAATCGTGTGCCTTGCTCTCTGCACAGTCCTGCTGCTTCCGCAAGCCATGTCTGCGAGCCATGTACTCCTAGCGTGGATCCTGTCACTCATGATGCACTACCATCTGTGGTTCCTGATGTCCCTCAACATCTAATGATGACACGCTTCCATGGTGGTATTTTTAAGCCAAAATCTTAGGCATATGTGACCACCTCTGATGTGGTGATGCAGAAACCAAAAAATGCTAAGGAACCCTTGGTATCTCCATTGTGGAAACAAGCCATGAACAGTGAAATAGATGCCTTGAGTGCTAATAACATATGGTCATTGGTTCCAGCTAGCTCTTCTATGAATTTGGTTGGGTGCAAGTGGGTATTTCGAGTGAAAACACATGCTGATGGCTCCTTTGAACGGTGTAAGGCACGCTTATTTACCAAAAGTTTCCACCAATTATCGAGAATTGACTTTCATGAGACTTTCAGTCCTGTTGTGAAGGCACCTACCATTCGCATAGTTCTCACCTTGGCTGTGAACAATGATTGAGATGTTCGTCAGATTAATGTCAATAATGCGTTCCTAAATGGAGAGCTAACTGAAACGGTCTATATGGCTCAACCAGCTGGTTTTATAGACCCTGTTCACCCTGATTATGTCTGCAAATTGCACAAAGCTTTATATGGACTCAAACAAGCACCACGGGCTTGGTTTGATAAGCTCAAGGCCACTCTGCTACATTGGGGATTTTGAAACTCTAAATCCGATTCTTCTCTATTTTTTCTACACACTGCACATGTTACTCTTTTTTGTGCTCATCTATGTTGATGACATAATTATTACTAGCAGCTCCTCCTCCCACATAACTCGGTTCATCAACAAGCTCCACTGTACTTTTGCCCTCAAAGATATGGGTAACTTAAACTACTACCTCGGTGTTGAAGTTTGCAGAACACCTGATGCCATGTATCTCACTCAAACAAAATATGTTAATGATCTTCTTTCTCGGCTAGAACTTGAAAACATTCGACTCTGTCCCACACCTGGTGTCACGAGTAAACACCTCTCTGCCCATGATGGCGTTCCTATGGAAAATCCAACAGTCTATAGAAGTCTTATTGGAGCCCTGCAATATCTATCTCACACTCGGCCTGACATATCATTCATAGTGAACAAACTCAGCCAGTTCAATCAATAACCAACCTCTGAACATTGAACTGCAGCTAAACGAGTTCTTCGGTATCTTAAAGGTACGATTCACTATGGCTTGTTCTTACCAAAATCTGGCTCCACTGCCCTCACGACTTTCAGTGATGCGGATTGGGCGTGTGGTGTTGATGATCGGAGGAGTATTGCTGCTCAGTGCATCTTCTTGGGAAGTGCACTTGTTTCTTGGAGCTCAAAGAAGCAACAAGTCGTGGCGTGCTCTAGCACTGAATCTGAGTATCGTGCCTTGGCACACTGTGCAGCTGACCTTGCGTGGATTGAATCACTATTCAAAGAATTGCAAGTCCCAATTCCTACGACCCCAACACTTTAGTGTGACAATATACGAGCGCTATTTCTCTTGCTGCTAACTCGATTTTCCACGCACACAATAAACATGTTGAGATTGACCTTCACTTCGTTCGTGACAAATATTGGCTCTACAACTTAGTGTTCAATATGTTCCTTCGGCTCATCAGCTTGCCAATATTTTTACCAAACCGTTGACTGAGCAACGCTTCTGCTCCTTGCAGTCCAAACTCGGTGTGCTTATCTCACCCTCTCGTTTGAGGGGGGAATGTTATTGACAGTGGCTAGTCCACTCCCAAAACGATGTCGTTTGTAGGCTATTATATTTTCATGAAACGGTGTCGTTCTATGTATTTGATCCTGTAACAAAGTCACCTACATGGTTGTATCTGATTAGTTGTAGCAGCTCAGCTGTTTTTCTGCTCGGGTTATTTATCCAGTGCCCTTTGTAATGAAATGCATCAAGAAAGATTATTCCTCTGCAAATTTGCTATTTCATCTTCTTCCTCTAAAATCTAGGGTTACCTCTTTTTTCAAAGTGAGATAGAATCGATGTAAAAATGTGATTTATAAGAGAATTAGAGAATCCAAGAGCCCCAAATAAAAAAAATTCGCCCACAATCTCCCCTTTGTTGCTTTCAGAGAATTATAAAAATAACCTTAAAACATGAAAAACACACTGAACAAAAGTTTAGCCACAACCCTCCACTGTTGAAGAGAAAAAGAAGCCACCAACTCTCACCAAGGAGAGAATTTTCCTCTCACCAATAGTTTATGCTATAAATAAATTAAAAAAAGAAAAAAAAAAATCCTATTACAATAGTTGTTACCAAGACCTATCTTGGTCTTCATAATCTTGATCTTATTCTGATGGAAGCTTGGCTGGACAGAATCATATCTCCTAAAATCTACACAAAAATTCTGAATTCTGAAACTATCTTCCCCGGCTATTTTCTAAAATTATTTTATGGTCAAACTTTGAATTTAGATTTCAATATTTTTAAACTAAGAATATCATTTAAAGTTTTCTTCCCAATACCTTCCAAAGATAATTAGTCGAGCTATTAAATCTTTAATTTAAAAAAAAAAAAAAAAAGATTTTATCAAAATTTGGTTACCAATATTTTCTAAAAACATTAACCCAATTCAAAACTTTGGTACTCAATATTTTCCAAAGATATAAGGTAGTCCTGCCTATTCTGGTGGGTGCCGTCTAATCTCGTCCTAGTCTTGATCCTCCTGCATTCTTCGTGTTCTTGGTAATCTTTGTTCTCCACCAATTTAAGAACAATACAAAGCTTCCTATACGGAATTAAATGGGTTTATATTTGATCTAAGAAAATAAATTCTAAAACTAGTGCCCACTAATCAAACCTCCCTCAGTTCCTTGAATAAAAATTATAAATAACCAAATTGATTAAAAAATTTGAACACCCACTATTTAAAAAGATGAACAAACAACTACAGATATTAACCATAGCTCTAATACTAGTGGTTGGGAATTATACGTGCATGCACAATAGAAGTATAAGAAGCAAAATCATACATAATTGTTTATTTCAGTTTGATTAATAATTTAATCTACTATCAAGAGTATGAAATAAATTAATCAGCTAAAATTTTATTAGGGAAGGGAGTTCTTAAATAGGAGCTTAGGAAGGATTACAAAGTAACTAAAGGAGGTTAGAGAGCTAAACGGTCAAAACTAATAAACTAAATGCTAAAAGGTTTTGCTTAGTTGGATAATAATCCTAATACACCCCCTCAAGATGGAGGTTGTTGTAAATCTAAAACACCCATCTTGGACATGTGATCTTTCAATATAGTTGGATTAAGAGCTTTGGTGAACATGTCTGCAAGTTGTTGTGAAGAACGAATAGGGAGCAGCCGCAGCAGACCTTTGTCAATCTTTTCTCGGATAAAGTGGCAGACAATTTCAATGTGTTTTGTTCTTTCATGAAAGGTCGGGTTTGAGGCAATGGCTATGGCGGCTTGATTATCACAAAAAACGAGCGCTGGATGACGAACATCGACCTATAAGTCAAGAAGAACTTGGGTAAGCCAAGAGAGTTCACTAGAGATAACAGCAAGGGCTCTGTACTCGGCCTCAGCTGATGACTTTGATACGTTGCTTGTTTCTTTGATTTGCAACAAATTAGAGAATCCCCAAAAAAAAATGCAATAACCAGTCACCGATCTCCTAGTGTCTAGACCGTTACCCCAATCAGAATCAACAAAACCTTTCAATTGAAAATTCTGCTTCGGTTTAAGTAGAAAGCCTTGTCTGGAAGTACCTTTGAGATATCTAAGCAGGTGTACAGCTGCTGCCATGTGATCAGAGTGAGGTTGAGATACATATTGGCTTAGCTTTTGAACGGAAAATGTGATATCTGGTCGGGATATTTGTAAGTATAAAAGCCTTCCAATTAGTCTTCTGTACTCAAGAGCACCACTGGTATCCAATAAAATTCCAAACTGTTTTGTTAATTTTAAGCCATGAATCATGGGCTGTGAGGTTGGCTTGGCAGCAAAAAGACCATGATCCTCAAGTAATTGAAGACAATATTTTCGTTGAGAGATGTATAGGCCTTCATGAGATTTTAACAATTCTAAGCCAAGAAAATATTTTGCTTGGCCTAAGTCCTTGAGCATAAAATTGGTTTTAAGGCAAGCTTTAACCTTGTTGATTTCCATAGAACTAGGCCCAGTTAACAAAATATCATCAACATAAACTAATAGAACAACA
>JBBMKA010067533.1:0-16330 GCA_037833695.1 Sechiopsis laciniata | reverse complement strand
TTTTAAAACTTTTCAAAGTCTAGGGGTATTTTTGAGACAACCTCCATAGTTTAGGGGCATTTTATATAATTTAGCCTTAATTTAACCACCCTAAAGATTTCTTTACTCTATTGTGGTTTTTAATCCATGTAGTTTTAAGTTTTTCATTTTAATTTCTATACTTTTAATGCAAGTAAATAATTAAATAATGGTTAAGTATGTACAAATACTAAAATTAGCATTTAAAAATATAAAAATCAGAACGGAAAATTCTGAAATATAAGATTCATTCTTAAAAAAGGAAAATTACTAAAAAATATATAAGGACAAGATAATATTTTACTAAAAGTAGATTATAAGGACATGAAGGTAAATAAATGTGAATGTCAGTTAGTTTATTCATAAAGCAACAATTGTTCTGTTTCAATAAAAAAAAAAAAAAAAAAAAATGCAACATGTGTTCGTTGTTCATTCCTAGTTAGTTAGTCACGCCAAATCAACTTTAAAAATACTTAACATGCCACGCTAGTATTTCATTAGTAATAGAAAATAATAAATTTGAATCGATGTGAATTTAAAAAAGAAAAGTCTACGTGTCTCACAACATAAGAATCACATTATAATTTTTTAAAGCTTCAAACTATATAGGGAAAATAACCTATTTTATTAGAACTTGGAGTTTGAATTTCCTTTTCAATAAAATAAAACTTTAAATTATATAAAATATAATATTAGAAAAATAAACTAAGATCATTAAAGTGAACCAGTAAAAAGATATTAGATAATATAATTAATGTTGGAGATTTTTATAGTCTTATATTGAAAAGGTAAAAAACTCTCGTATGATTTATTATTGATTTGATTTTAATGTAAAATTCTATTATCTAACAAATTTTATAATTTAATTTATTTTTATATATTATAATAAATGAACCATTTAAGTTGGTTTTTTTAAATACAAGTTGGGGAGGAGACCACAAATCTTATTTAGAAGGTGTTTGTTTGTTGGTTGGGGTTAAAATAATCCCTAAGAATTATTTTAAACTTCTCATTTTGGTGCTTAAACCCTCATTTTGGTGGAGGGTTTAAAATAACATCCCACCAAAATGAGAGTTTAAAATAACACCTCCATTTCTTTTTTTTTTTTTTCTTTTTTTAAATTTATTTTTCAACACTTTTATAATTAAATATATTTTGTAATTTTAAACTAATTTTTTTCAAAATCAATTTTATTTTTTGTTTATTTTTTTGAACTATCTGTTTATTTTTTTAATTAAATAATTGAAAATTGTTTGTCTTTTATGATATAATATTGTAAAAACATATTTTTTGGATTTAAAATTAACAATAATTTTATAACCAATTTCGTATTTTAAATTATACTTTGTTATTTAAAATTAATTATAGTTTTATAATCAATTTTATTTTATTTTTGTTTAAAAATTTTAATTAATATTTATACATTTGTTGACTATCATTAAGTTTAAACTAATTAATTATAATTTTTTTCTTATTTAAATAATAACATATTTTCAAAATATGTTTTATAATTTGAAAAATAATTCCTATAGCGGACTTCCAGTTTCAAGAATATATTCCCACGATCACAAAAGTATATTTAAAAGAGCACATAACAAAAAATAGAATAAAATACTCCAGGTGTAACATTTTGGTTGTCAATTTAAAAATAACCCTCTTTAACAAATATTCCATTCATAACAAAAAAATTTAAACTTTTTTTTCCGCATATTTGAATTATATGGTCTGTAAATTCAAAATAATATACTGCACTAATTAAAGACATATGTAATATTGATTGAATAATTATTTGTGACTCTGATGAAAGATTGTTTGTGACATTGACTGAATACTATATACACAAATTAAAGATTGCTCTTGACACTGATCGAAGACTATTTGACATAGATAACTATATGTTATCGTGATTGAAGTTATAAGTTGCATGAGTTTTTCACCTTTACTAGCTCATCCCAATATTTTATTATATAAGAATTTTTTATAAAAAGTTGTTATTCATTATTATTATTATTGTTTTAAAATTTCTAAACAAAAATCACAAAAAAACCATTCAAACAACCATCTTTCAAAGGGTATTTCAGTCATTTAGCTCAACTCATCCCCGTGATCCAGATTCGTAGGTTTCCTCTCAATCTCGCCCTACGATTTACTGAAAAGAAAATGAAAAAAAAAAAAAATGAAAAATGAAAAAGAAAAATCAGTTCATCAGCCAACCTCGTGTTCATCAGCCAAACTCAAACCAACCAATTTGAAAGAAGCTCTTCACCACTTCCCCTCCGCCGCCGGCCGTCCACCTGCATCTCCGGCGAACCAGAAGCGAGCGCGGCGGAGCCACCGCCATGAGGCTTGTGGTGCCTCTCCAAGGCGTAGTCCAAGGCCGTGGAGGTCTCTTATTGGGCTCTCTCATTCCCTGTGCTCTCTTCTACTTCCTCCAACTCTATCTCAAGCGAAACCGTTCTCCCAACTCCGATTCCTCGGATCCTCCGCCCCATTCTCCCTCTTCCTCTAACCTCCTCGACCTCAACCGCTCCTCCTCTCGCTCCAATTTACTCTCCCGTGGATCCGTCGGACGCGTTAGGGTTTCTTCTCGAGCCAGTTCGATTGCCAAGCCTAATAACTCCCCCTACTATGTTGGATTGGATCGCGTTCGGGAGGATCCTTACGATAGGTTGGATAATCCGAATGGGGTTATTCAGCTTGGATTATCCGAGAACAGGGTACCTTTTGTATTTTGATTCCAACTCTTTTTTTATTCACTTCAGATTTTGGTTCTGTTTTTTTTAATATTGTTTTTTTTCTGTGGTTGAAGTTGTGCTTTGATATGCTTGAGAAATGGATATCGGAGAATTATACTGGTTCCGTAAGTGGAGGCAATAGCGTCGAGTTGAATATTATGGGAATAGCTACGTACCAGCCTTTTGATGGATTGTGGGAGCTGAAAATGGTATTGATATTCATTGTCTATTTTAGCTGTTTTTTTTTAGGTGGAAATGCAGATTTTCTCTAAGCACTCGGTTCTGTAGTGTTGGATTGTTAATTCCAGTAGTGATTCGAGTGAAATTGAATGTAATTTCACTCGCCCTAGGCCCCTAGTGTTTTGAAAATGATATTGCAATGTCTGTGTTTGTGTTTAATCTCTCCTCAAGCTCTGAAGTTTATGATCCAAAATTTCTGTGAAATGCAATATATGTCATTGTTCATGTCACGCTTTCTTGTTCTGATAGCTGCATTGCTGTTTAAAGGACTTTGAAGGGCTCAGTGTAATGAAAGTTATAAGCTATAATTGATGCTGAACTCAGATTCTTGGGTATGCATTGAGATATTAAAAGCTTAGAATCTTTAACAATGTTGCTCTTTCTTTCTTAATCAATCATATTATTCTTAACGTAGGATTTATTAATGAATATTCCTATATATTAGCTTATGCTGTATCCAATTTCTTTGTCTTCTCTTTGTTTCTGTCTTTTTGCCTTGTTCAAGAAGTGGGTTGCCATATTCTATTCCTTCCTTGTTCAATTCTTTGTTTATATTGAATATTGCTTTCGTTGTTGCACTTTCTTAATCAATTCTAAAATTTTTAATAAGCATTCAGATCCAGGTTCTTGTCTTGAATCCAATTCAATCGTTGCAGGCAATGGCAGGATTCATGTCTCAGGTAATGGGTGGTGGAGTTGCTATTGATCCATCCCAATTATTGTTAACATCGGGGGCCACAGCTGCAGTTGAGTTACTTTGTTTCTGCTTAGCAGACCCTGGAAATGCATTTCTTGTTCCAACTCCTTATTATCCTGGGTTAGTATCAGTACCTTCAAAACTACATTCGAATTTAGTATCGGCTATCTATGTATATGATTATTTAATTAGAAATTCACTTGCAGCTTCGATAGAGATATGAAGTGGAGAACTGGAGTGGATTTAATACCGGTTCACTGTCGTAGTGCCGACAACTTTAGTTTGAACATCACTGTTCTTGAGCAAGCATTCAATCAAGCCAGGAAACGTGGAGTAAGAGTTCGAGGAATTCTCTTATCTAATCCTGCAAATCCAGTTGGCAACATGTTGCCCCGAGAAATGTTATACAGTATTTTAGATTTTGCACAGGAGAAGAACATTCATGTCGTATCTGACGAGATATTTGCAGGTTCAGTTTATGGAAATGAGGAGTTTGTAAGCATGGCTGAAATTATTGATTCGGATGACATTGACAAGAATAGAGTTCATATTGTGTATGGGCTGTCAAAAGACCTCTCTCTTCCTGGCTTTAGGGTTGGTGTCCTCTATTCACAAAATGAAAATGTTTTGGCTGCTGCTAGTAAAATGACAAGATTTTGCTCAATATCTGCCCCAACCCAGCGGCTTGTAACCTTGATGCTTTCAGACAAAAACTTTGTCAATGAGTACTTGGAGACAAGCAAAAAGAGAATTCGTGAGATGTATGTTCTTTTCGTGGCCAGTTTGAAACAGTTGGGGATTAAGTGTGCAAAGAGCAGTGCTGGTTTTTTCTGTTGGGCTGATATGAGTGGACTGATGAATTCTTATAGTGAGAAAGGGGAACTTGAATTATGGGAGAAGCTGCTCAATGTAGCTAAAATTAATGCAACTCCTGGATCTGCTTGTCATTGCATAGAACCTGGATGGTTTAGATGTTGTTTCACCACACTTTCCCGAGATGATTTATTAGTAGTAATTGAAAGGATGAAAAAAATTGCTGTCACTTGCAAGTCTCCCAATTGATTTCTCCTTAGCTTTAACTCTTGAAATAAAAGACCGACTCTGGAATTTCAGATGATATAAATCTTTTGGAGCAGATGTTTGAACGACCAACATTCTTCCAGGTTCAGTTTGAGAGCCTAGACTGACGTCATTGATTTGTTCATATTCGACGTGTTTAATCGTGATTCGTTTACTCGGGAAAGGTTTGAAGATGCTAACATAATGGGGGTTACAATGTTGTTTTGTTTGAAATGCAGACTGCTAAGAACTTGGGAAGTTGAGATGAATGACGAGAGCGTAAGGTGAAAAGCACCCGTCAGTTGTTTTGTCTTCTTGATCTTTGAGTCACAGCTTGTCTTTCTCCTGTGCAATTCTTCCAACAGAAAAATGTCAGTGATCTTACCATGATTTGTTCTTGCTTTATGATCAAGATATTCATCGGTTTTGCTTTTGCTAGGGCAAAGAAGCTCATTTCATAGCCTCCCATAAAGAAAACCAGAAGTTGTGTTGAAATATTGAAGAACCAAAACTGGCATTTCCCTTTAGGTTTAAACATGGAATAGAACATCAGGCTTTGGCTTTGATCAAAACAATTAGGCTTCAGAAATCGTTGTAGATGATCTAGTTGCAGGTAATATTTGTTATAATTTGTACTTTGACGTTCAAAATTTAGTTTCCTTTTGGTCGCACGTTTATATTTTAACCGTCAAGTATTCTTTTTAAAATAGGAGTTTCGGGGTAGGAGAATTCGTATTAGTCTTGTAATTATTTGGAATTCTTAACTTTTTTTTTTTTTTTTTGAATTCAATAAGATTGTGGGATGAGGATTTGAACTCATAACTTCTTTGCACAATTATTTGGGATTTCTTGTTTCTAGAGTTTGTCGTTGTAAAACAGGTGTTATAGTAAACTGTGTATTGTTGGGTAACTTTGCAGAGAACTAATAGGAGTTTATGCAAACAAAGATCCTAACTTATGTTTGATCCATTAATTATCTCGATAGGTTCGGCCCAAACCCAAATTTTTGTTTCACATAATTTCTGCCAATGTTTTACATAACTTATGCCTCCATTTGAGATTTAACTTGTTCATCTTTTTTTTTTTATAAGAAACAGATACTTTTCATTGATGTATGAAAAAGAACAAAAAAGATCTAGACTATTACATCATGTGTTGCCAATGGTTAAATAAAGTAGTGAGGTCATAGTTACAAAAAGGAGGATTTTGATGACACCAATATAGACCCATGTGGATTGTTGATTCAATAACTTGTTCATCTTTTTTGTTATGATAACTGTAACTTTAAATTGAGTTTATTATAATATCTGTTATATTCACTTTGTACCTCAAACATAATTTATAATCACTTATCTTTATCATAATCCATCATTTATAATAATCAAATTAGTGTCCCAAACATGACTTCACAGTAGTTGAGAGAGACTTTAATGATATATAGTATTTTATTTGTAAGGTGATGGATTCCATCTATAATAGTCACTTATCTAAAAATTGATTTCGTATGAATTTTTTTGATATTCAAGAATTGTAGAGTCAAGAAGGTATATTCCATGATATTAATCGAAGTACGTACAAACTGACTAACTCAATCACACACATATATATAAAGGTGATTATTCCTTCCCTTGCAGCGGGAAGAATTAGGCTATTACTTGACTTGTTTTTTATTCATTTGGTTTGATCACTAGAATTAGGCTATTACTTGCTGCAGTGATACCATATATAAACAAGACTATTCAAATTGAATCGAGATGGGCTTGTGATAATTAGTTTTAGGTTAAATATCATTTTAATTTATGCATTTTCAGTTCAGTTTAAATTTAGTTTCTATTTTTAAATGTTCAAATTTAATATTTAACTTTCGATAAATATTAAAATGAATCTCTTAATTTTTATTGAAATTGATTTTAAATAATATTAACTTTCCAGTCTTATTTTAAAATAAGTTTCTATATAAAAAAAAAAAAAAAAGAAATAAAAACCCTACCATAAACTATCGGCGGAACTCACAAATAATAGATTGCTTAAATTTAGACATTTGTGAGTAGAAAGACCAAAATGGTAGGATAGCTTAACCCCTATGTAGGGGTGCAACATAAAACCGAAAAACCAAACCGAACCAATCCAATCCAATGGATCGGATCGGTTTTTTAACACAAAATCGGACATATCGGTTTGTAATTTGAAAAAACCGAAAATATTGGATCGGTTCCGGTTTTCGTTTTAAAAAACCAATAAAAACCGATCCAAACCGAAGTATACATATTTATATTTTTTGAGATTACAAATAAATATATATTTTGTCAATAAATCATATAAAGTTATCTTCCTTCCATTATTTTGAAGACTTTTTAAAGTGTTGAAGATTTTCTTAATTTCCTTATATTTGAGTAAAAAACATCTTAAATAATTTTTAATAAGTTAAAAAATACTTCCGACTTTTAAAAATATTGTTGGTTATGAGATTTTTTTTATGAAAAATATTTTTGATATATTAAAAAAACTGGACATCGGATCGGATCCAAAACCGAATCGAACCAATTAAAAACCGAACCAATGGTTTTATCCTTTATTGGACATTGGATCGGATCAATTTTTTGAAAACCGAAGATATCAGTTCGGTTCTCGGTTTAGTACAAAACCGAAAAAAACCGAACCGAAATCACCCCTACATAAGATACCCCAATTTATATTATATAAGCGCCCAAAATTGATTTTTAATACACCCAATTATACCTACATTCCAAACACTAACTTTTGTAACACCCTCCAATATACCTGCACTCCAAAAACTGACTTCAAGTGTACCTCTTGATATACATGCACTCCAAACACTGATTTCGTATATTTTATACCACCCGATAAAATCTTTATCATACTATACCACCGATGGAATCTTTACCTGGCAGCCAACACCCCCTTTGTTTCACAAATCATGATTTCTCAAAAAAAAAAAAAAACAAAAACAAAAACAAAACAAAATCTCAAATCATAGGCCGCGTTTGATAACTATTTTGTTTTTGTTTGTGAAATTTAAATCTATTCTTACTTAAATTTCCTACAATGTCTTCTACATTTCCTACAATGTTTCCATCTTTCCTTAAAAAATAAAAACATGTTTTTAGAAGTTTTTTTTATCTAAATTTTGATTTTGTTTCTACAAATATAAGTAGGATGAATATATTCAAGTAAGAAAAAATACATGGTAAAATAGTTGTTAAAGGCTTAAATTTCAAAAACAAAAAATCAAATGGTTATCAAACCGAGCCATAATAATTTGGAGCTGTAAATTATGTTTTATAAATATATAAATAATGATTTTTAAAAGTCAAAAGTTTGATTTTTGCTCCTCAAAATTATTGAATTTTTAAACTTTTCATAAAATATCTAATATATTTTTAAACTTTCAATCATATAATATTATAGTATTTTTAGACAAATATTATATTTTATTTTAGAATCAAATATTAAAAATGAGTTGTAAACCAAAAAAAACTATTTTGATAACATCTTGCAAAATTTTATAAATATATAATTTTGTAAAGAAATTATACTTTATCATTTATAATAATTGAGATTTATATAAAAATATGTAAAAAAATATATATATATTTATACAAAATATATAAGTGTAAAATATTTTTAAATACTTTTTTACTAAAAATATAATACAAAAAATTTAAAGAAATAATTAAAAAAAAAAAAAAAACTGTGTTGTATATAAAAGAAAAAAGAAAAGAATTAAAAAAAATTAAAAATTAAAAAGCCAAAAACGTAGTATATATTGCCAACAAAGGAAAAAGTACAGTTTTTTTCAAAAAAAAAAGAGGAAAAAGTACAAAAAATAAAATATATTAAAAAAAGTACAAAAATAAATAGATAAAGAAAGAAAGATAAAGAGAAGGAGAAGAAAGTACAGAGAGGAGGAATTAAAATAAATAAGTAAATAAAAAAAAAGATATAAATTAGAGACACATTGTCCCACCAAGGAATGAAAGTGTGTCATAACCTTTTTAGGGGTCAAATTTGATTGAAATATATAAATGGTTTGAAATTTATATATGGTACGTAGTATAATATTAATTCTAAAATTTTTAGGGTGTATTTGGTGCAGGGATTATGATTTTAAAGTTAGTCAGTATTAAGTTAAGCTAGATATTAAATTAAGTTGATGATTAAGTTAATTTGTGTTTGGTAGACAAGTTAAGTTAAACTGAATTAAATTAAGCTGATTGTTGTTTGATATAAAGATTAAGTTAAGCTGAATTTTTATTTAACATTTTTTATACATTTTTTTAATGTCTATTCTTTAATTTGTTTTTTCTTGATAATAGATAAATGACAAATTAACATTAATTTGAAAATAGTAGCAATATGATATTCATTTGTTTGATTAATATATATTTTATTATTTATTTCAATTTTAACTTAAAATCTATATAAAAAATTATTTTAATTTAATTACTTAATTACAAAATGGTTGAATCTACACCTGGATTGAAAATGGCTCGTGTTTCCAATTAAATCAAATGAAGTAATATTTGGCTAATTTTGATTTTTCTGGATTAATTTAATAATGAACTAAAATGAATTAAACATTTGTACTTCTAAAATCAATTATAGTTATCTTTACTTAATAATCTAAATTTAGATTTACTAATAACAAACTAAAAGATAATATTTTAGATTTATTCTTAGCCAGCCAAAAGGCTTGTTTTCAAAAAAAAATAATAATAATAAAAATAAATTTACAAATAACAAATACAAAGTATATCAATAATTTTAATTTGATTCTCAACAACAACTTAATAAATCTATTTATCTAAAAAAAACTTAATAAATCTATGAGATTCATTTAAATTGATTTTGAAATTCAAAATATCAAAATTCAACCTCCCTAAAAAAGAAAACTCCTCTGTCATATCCCTTCAGCCATTGAGTAACATTCAAAATTAGTAAAACTTGGATCGAGCTTCTCAAGAATCCAAATATAAAAGTAAAATTAGTATTATTTTATTTAATATTTATGATTCATAACATAGTTCATCAAATAAGTTTAAATTGCCAAATCTCAATAATTGTTGGATTAAAAAAAAAAATCAGAAAGAATTTTCTGGCATTTAAAGGAAATGAAGGACTAAATTCGTAATTCAATCCAACCTCATTTTTTAAAAAAAAGAAAAAAATGTCAACTTAACAACACGCAACAACACAATACTCAATTCTCTAATTCTCTAATTTCTGAGGGAAAAAAATGAATTCAAGCTGGACACAAAACAGAGAAATACAAATATAAAAAGAAACATGAATATGTTGAATATGATACAATTTTTTCCTTTCTCTTTTAGGTGGCTCTTGAAAAGGAAGACACATGGAGTCTAAAAAACTGAGTTGTCATGAATAGAGGTACCATAGAATTAGAAGAAAAATACAAAACATCCCAAATCCCAAATCATTGACCTTAAACCCTTCTTCTCATCTCTTTCGTTGATCTGAATCTAATCACATTCCAGAACCTGCAAACCCAATCGTCATGAATAGAGGTACCATAGAATGAAGAATGGGTTGTTTAAGAGGAATATCATTCATGTTAGGATCTCACAATTGTAAGAGATATGAGTTATTTCTTTCATTATCAATTAGTTTTGAGGTGAATTTCCATATTTTCTAATAATTTCAACAATAAAGAAAAATAAATACTAACATTAGAATAGTAAAATAGCTTATTTATTTACTAAAATGGTTAATAATACATAAAAACATATTCACTCTTTCATGTAAAAAAATTTCAAACTTAAGATTAAAAAATTAAGGTTAGAATACGATTTTGATCTTTAGATTATGGGATTTGTTCTATTTTAGTCCCTCAACTTTCAAATGTTCAATTTTAATCCATAAACTATGAAGTTTGTTTAATTTTGGTCCCTCAAGTTTCAAGTGTCTAATTTTTCAAATGTCTAATTTTAATCCTTTAACTTTCAAATAAGTTAAAAAATAGTCCCTCCTTAAAAAATTAACAAAATGGAAAATCAAATAAAAAAAACATATTAATTTCTCTCCCCTCCATCTTTCTCTCTTTTTCCTTCATCTTGCATTAAATCTCAAACTCTTACAATAGATTTCATAATTCCATTCATGAACTTAATTTCTCCACACAAAATTATCGAATCTTAGTAGATGAATGTATCATGCTTTTGTTGAGAAGATAAAGAGCACCTGCACTCAAGCAACAGCTAAGACCCCCCTAGATTCAAATTTGAACCCCGAATTCTCTATTATAAGCAATAACGACAAAGTTAAAGCAGCAAATGTATATAAATTAAATGGAGGAAACATCAAAAGCTGACAATGTTGTTATTGCGGGAAGAGGGGAGACACGGTTGAACACAACTCTTTCGTGGGAAACGTCAACACTTTCGATTAAAACCACTTTAGAACAGATTACAAGACAATTGTTTATGACCAACACTCCAAAATAATTTTAGAACACTACAACTTTTACTTTTTCTAGGATACAAAATATGGTAGGGTGAAAGAGTATTTATAGTATGAGATAGACAATGTAGACCACACATTTGACATTTGTCTAGAGTGCTCCTAAAAATATCTAGATTTTTTACATTTTTAGGACATTCTTTAAATGTCCACGTAAAACTAACATTCTAAACATTTTTACAATTTATAAAGAAACTTCTAGAATATTGGGTTTCTACTCTAATTAATATTCTTCCTGATGATTGAGATTTTATAATTTTTTTTTTCTTTTTTTTTATGGACTAAACTTCAATGAGCTAGTGATGACTTTTAACCGACACTAGAGATTATTGGAGAATTTTGAGTTGGAATTCTGGGTTCGGTTGGGTTGCAGAGCGGATGAAATCTGGGGGTGAAAATTGGAAGAATTAAGAGGAAAGAGGAGTGGGAGAAGTGATGAGAGCTCAGAAAAGAGTTGGATATATATTACGGTCGTTGGCAGTTCACAAATTGCATCAAAACATGTAAAAAATCACACCTTAAATCACTTTGATGCTTTGTGGATAAATTAAGTTCGTGTATGGAATTAGGAAACCTATTGTAAGAGTTTGAGATTTAATGGAAGATGGAAGAGAAAGAGAGAAAGATAGAGGAGAGAGAAATTAATATGTTTAGGAGAGAGAGAAAAGATTATTTTTATTTGATTTTCCATTTTGTAATTAATTTTTTAAGGAGAGACTATTTTTTAACTTATTTGAAAGTTGAGGGACTAAAATTGGATACTTAAAATTTGAGGAACCAAAATTAAACAAACTTCATAGTTTAAGGACTAAAATTGAACATTTAAAAGTCGAGAGACTAAAATTTAACAAACCTCATAGTTTTGGGACCAAAATAATATTTTAGCCAAAAATTAATTATAATGTATATCAAACTTTAGAGTGAAAAAATTAATTATAATATATATCAATCTTTAGAATGATGTTTGATTGAATTTTAATTGTCACCAAGTATCATTTGATAAGTATCACTTCATAATCGTTACGAAGTATTATGTCATGAACTCTTTTTACGAACTAAATGTTATAAAGTCAGAAAGATAACGTGTCTTCGTATTCGTAGTAATAAATTAAAGCAGATACTAACATATATGTTTGTAGCAGGTACAGTCATATGTCAAAAGAAAATAATGAAAAAGTACTAGCATCTAGTTTGAATTTGGAGTTCATTAGTAACATTAGTTTCTAAATCAATAATAAGAGTTATTTTTTTTGGAGAAAATCTGGATTGGTCTGCTTGGTGTGCTGGCGAATTGGACAATTGAAATGGAATTATGAATTATGTGAATAAAAATTTAGTGGAAATCAAAATGTTAAGTTTCGATTGTCTTCATGGAAATTTATCAGGTAGAAGTTTTGGCTCGGGCAGTGTAGACATTAGGAGAAAATCTGAATTAGCGAAGAATGAAAGGAGAAATTAAAAATTGGGAGAGGAGGAAATTGGAAAAGATTGAAAAAATATCATGTGTGATTTTTATTATTTTTTTGAAATAAATTTGCTTTCATTAAACAAGAAACCAAATCTTTTTTTGGAGATTACAATATTTGGGGTAGGGGGTTTCGAAACAAGAAACCAAATCTTACAACAACTCTTCCATAAACGAGAGACAAAAAAGGAGGAACAATAACTTCCAACGAAAAACTTAAAATTTACAATATGTTGAACATACAAAAAAAAACTTAAAATAATACAAATAATTGCAAATACTAACTAAAGTTGTGCTCAACGTTCTTTCATGAAGTAAAAATCATCTATAATTCACTCCGAACTAAAAGTCTTCGAAATTTCTCTTTCAATGTACACACTTAAATAATCTGCAAGAAATTCATCTTCCATTTTATTTTGAAGCCTTGTTTTCACAATTTTCATTGCAGAAAATGCGCATTCTGTAGTTGCTGTTGAAACAGGTAGAGTCAATACCAGGCGAATAAGGCGATCAATCAAATAATAAAATTTTGATTTTTCTGTTTCAACTAACCCACGACATAACTTGGAAATTGTTGATATGTTTTTCAAATCTGGATGATGAGGTACGTCCAACTTATAATGTTCTAATTGGAATCGCAAATGAATTAAATCCCTTGCAGTAAAATCTTGAGGATAAAACTTTTTTGCAAGCTTACAAATATAATCAATATTGAATGCTTTATAATTTTCTTTGAAGTTCAATATAGAGTTGAGTATGAGAAGTTCCATTGTTTGTTCACTAAATCTGTTGTTCAGTACATACAATTGACAATCAATTGTTGCAGTGAATATATGGATTCTATAATGGTGCTCAATAGTAACATGACCTTGTTGACGAGCTCTGCCTCGACCTTTAGTATATTGAGCACTCATATCAGAGACATCAATTTCATATTTATCACAAAACAACTTCACACTTTCAAGTAAAGAATCCCAACCGTCTTGTCTCAATTTTTGAATCACATCTTTTGTAGTTGAAACTAATTGAATAGCATTTAAGATGTCTTGAGAATTCTTCTGTAAAGCTTGACAAAAAATATATGTAATTCCCATAATTTGTTTCATCAAATGTAAAATAAGTACAAACTCAAAAGATGTGATATCTTTGTAAGCAGCATCAGCATCCCCAAGCTGGGAATAAGTTGATCATTCATCAATTATATTTTGTAGTACTGAACAAGTGGCACCAAACATTCTTATTAAACTACAAATAGAGCAAAAAATGAGAGCCACACAAAGTATCTCTAGACCTTAGTAAATTACCAACTTGATTGGCTCATTTACGAGTTTCAAGCTCATCCATATCTATTAGTTGCAATTTCAGTGGCATTGACAATTTTCAATTCACTATTTCGCTTGCATGAGGCCTTGACGATATTGATGACAAATACTAATTTTGAAAAAAACTGATGAATAGGAATAATATTTCTTGATGCTGCAACAAGTGCTAGTTGTAATCGATGAGCAAAGCAATGTATATAATATGCAGTTCGACATTCATGAAGAAATAGTGCTTGTAAACTATTCCATTCACCTCGCATATTACTTGCACCATCATATCCTTGACCTCGAATATCGCTGATTTTAAGATTGTGATGAGCAAGAACAGATGACAACTCTCTTTTAAAGTCATGGATGTAGTATCATTAACACGAAAAAGAGTGAAAAATCTCTCTCGAATATAGCTATCAACATCCATGAATCTTAAAACAAGTGCTACTTGTTCTCTTTTTTACTCATCTCGTGCCTCATCCACCATAATACAAAATTTTGCATCCCCCAAATCATTACGGATCTTATCTTTCACTTTATTTGAAAGAATGTGTAGAATTTCCTTTTGAACACTTGGTGCAATATATTTTGCATTGCCTGGAGCATTCTCTAAAACAACTTTAGCAACTTTCTCATTATATGTTGCTAAGAGTTTTATAACCTCAATAAAATTTTCTCGATTTCTTAACTTTGACTTTCATCATGACCTCTATAAGCACAACCTTGTAATGTTAACCATCTGATAGAATCTATTGAAGTTTTGAGTCGTAGTCGGTTATTATGAATTTGCTCATATATTTGAGCATTCATCACTTTATCGATATGTCGAGTTTGATTCATAAGATCATCACATGATTGTACAACAATATTATGAAGAGAACAAGGATCATCACCAACATGGTTAAGAAAAGCGCATCTCTTACCATCATTAACTTTCTTCCAATTTCGAAATCCTTCAATCGTAAATGCATTTGATCCAGGATGTCCTAGTGCCTTCTTAGAAAAAAGAAAACATGGAAAACAAAATGCAGCATCCTTTGTTGGAGAATACTCTAGCCAATGAAATAGTTTAAACCATGTAGATTGAAACCTTCTTAGATGTTTTTCTGAACCAGAACATGGATAATCCGAAAGAATAACTTGATAAGGTCACTTCTTAATATAAACTCGTCGTTAATATAAACTCGTCGTATTTCATCACGTCAAGTTATAAGATATTCACATAATTGACGTTGTAAATCCGGATCCCTTTCTGAAGGCTTATTAGATTCTTGTTCTATTCTAAGAATTTTTTAAGGTGTGTCTCATCATGACTCGAGTCGATAAAACTAGATCAAGGATGTGCAGATACATCTAAGCTATTCACATTTTTTCTCTTGAATAATGCATCAATAGTTTTTCGTGAATTTTCCATTGTTCAAATATTCAATATAATTTAAATATTTATGATCTGCAATTTAATATAAAATATTATAAACATATCCTTGATTGGTAATTTATAACTAAAAGATAATAAAATTACAAAAAAAAATTAAACTAATAGAATATGCACAAAATTATAGTTTGTTCAATTTAATTTAAGTTTTCAATAAAATTGGATATTAAAAAATAATAGCAAGTTGTTAGAATAGTCATAATAAAAAAAAAAACAACATAACAAACCAATACCCATATATATATATAAATTAAAGCTCTTTAAAAACTATAAATAATAAATTATTATATGCCAAATTTAAAATTACCTCAAGAGATCATATGTATTTGTATTTGGAGCAATATTTCCATTGCAAGAACAAACTTTGTGAACTTAAAGAATAGCAATATTTCCAATGCAAGGACAAATTTTGTGAGCTTTTAATTTTAGTAATGAAAACTTCTCAATTACTGGTATCGGTAGAAAGTTATATTTGAGGAGGTTTGGATTTTAAAAAGTTAAACAAAATTTTAGGATAGATAAGTAAATCTTTTAAAATGCATAAGCAATGATCTAATTTAATGAAGTCATCCATTTTTTACAAATTCAAAATAAAAACTTATTCTTTATGGGCATGTTTGGTAGTTGGGAAGGGAAAGGAAAGGAAAGGAAAAGAAGGGAAGGACAAGGAAAGGAAGGGAAGTGAGAGTAAATTAGTGTTTGGTAGGAAGAGAATGGAAAGAAAGTGATAACAAATTTGTGTTTGGTGGAAAAGAAAGAGATGTAACTTTTTTTTTATATATATAAAAAACTGAATATTTAATAACTTTTAAAATAATAATCATAATTAATATATTTTTATTTATTAATAAAATATCATTTTAAAATTTA
>JBBMKA010067522.1:0-16332 GCA_037833695.1 Sechiopsis laciniata | reverse complement strand
TAATTATTTGTTAACTTTTTTAATTTAAATTTAATTAACTAAAAAAAATTGTAAAAAAAAATTCATAACTTTTCTTACAATAACCTACACCCCAAACACCGTTTATCATAACTCCTCTTATCATAACCTCCACCTCAACACTGTTTATTATAACCTACCGTTTATCATAATCCTTCGTCTACAATTACATAATCGGTGCCCCAAACGCACCCTAAGTGATTTAGAGGTATGAAGTACTTATTTGGAAATTGATATTTTGGAGAGTAGATGTTGTAAAAGTATTTATTTTATATTAATTTTTTAAAATATAATCATTGTATATTTGTACTCATTGATAAATTTAATATATTTTATTTTATATTATACGATTGAAAATTAAAAAAGATTTGATGTGATATTTGATAAGATTAGATAAAAAATTTGATGGAATGTTGAAGGAGGGAGTTGAGGAGAGGTTGATCTACTAAAAATAAACATGAAGTTGGGAACTTCTCCTTCCTCTCCTCTCCTCAACATCAAAATCCAATCACTCCTAAGTTTAAGCATGAACTTAAATATTGATGCTAGTTTATATATGTGATTCAATATAAATTACATTTTAATCTTAATTTAAAATAATAATAATAATAATAATAATAATAGAATGTAATCCACGTCGTATCACATAAATGAATATTAATATTTACGTGATGCATTGAGATGATGTAAATATTTCTCTATTGAAATATGGCCTTATGATTTTAGGGGCTTTTTGAAAAGTCTTTGTTTTGATGATGCTTTTGCAGTTATCATCATCATGCATGCATTGTCAATATCTTTTTTTTTCTCTCTCCAAATTTCTACTAATGTAACAAGGAAAAGTACAGTCATGTTGTTGTCAATGTGTTTGGGATTGAGAAACTTGGTTGGTTCAGTTAGAAATGGAAAAGATATGTAGTTGGATGTACTAGTGAAGGTGAAATGTATTATTGTTTGAGCTAGAGTACAAACGTTGGAGTTTGAGATCAGGCAGGGTGGTTTATCTTGTAGCCTACATGATTGCAAGTTGAGCCTTTTTCTTTTTAAAAGAAACTTCATTAACTAAAGGAATCCAAATAAGGGATCTAACCCCTTCCCGCACCGCAACACCTTCCAAATCTCGAGCTGGGGAGCATCCCACGAGCCCACTCTTCGGAGGGATTCGCGAGCATTGGGACACCGACCCACTGCTCTCACTTGCAACCTGAGTATCACAACCAATGCTCCAAAGAGCACAAAGAGCCTTAAGGCAATCATCATTAGCAATCCCGCAACATAGTACAGCAATTTTGGGCTTTGATGATAGATGAAATTGTAATTCTTTTTATATATAAAAAAAATATGGATGTTAGATGACCAACAACGATTTTTTTGAAAAAAGTTGGACATAAGATATCGGGCACTTTTAATTTCTCATGAGAGATTGCACACGAAGAGCAAGTCGAGTTTTCTTTTCTTTGAATCATTAACTCGGGTGATACAAAGTTATATGATATGACATTTGTGTGTTTAGGGGGCGTTTTATGAAAATCATATTAATTTGAAAAATGACAACTATATTTTTCTAAAACAACATTTCACTTGATAAATTCAAACTTATAATATTTTAGATATTAAGTTATAATCTTTTATAATCTCTTAGTTTCTAAATTATACAAGATATATCACTAGAGTTATGCTTTTCTTGACAATGTCAACTTAAAATTGAAAATATGCGATATGATATTTTCTATTATTGACTCGTGAATGAATGAAGGTAAAAATAGAAATCTTCATTTTTTTAATGAAACTTTTGTATGAACAAACACAGGTTTTGGTAAGATATCATATATTCTATGCTCTAATTATTGTCTTAGCAGCCCATAAAAATATGACTTAAGTGGTATGTGTATGATTTAGTTTGATTTAAGTGGTATGTGTATGACTTAATAACTAAAAAATTATGAATTGAAATTTTCATTTTCAAATGTTATTTGAATATATATAAATGTGTGTGTGTGAATAAAATGAGAATGTCATTCTCAACCTTTCCTACTTTTCTTACACAAATGTAATGAAAAATGAAAAATAAGAAATAAGAAAGAAACATACAAGAAAATGCCAAATGAAATGTGGGGTTGTGTTGTGTTTGTTTATGGGCATATATTTTTCAACTGCCCTTTTCATTTCATTTCTTGTCTTTCAGATTTGACTTACTCTGACACTATCTTGTGTAGGTCCATTCCCCCTAGCAACCAATAATGCCTTCCACCCATTCTTGTCACTCTAAATGCCCCACATTTTTAGGGTACCTTTTTATGTTAACTCACTATTCAAACCTTTTTGGATACTTGAATTAGGTTTTTTAAGCTATGTTGATTTTACATTAATCTCTACTCATGTTATTTTTTATGATTTATATATTAGCAAATGAATCATCACATTTTTCGGCGTGAAACAAATGTCACGAGATGAATATCATGGAGTTCTGATATTAGATTGGTAATATTGAATTCTATCTTAAAATTAATTGATAATAATGAGAATAATTCATATATCTTATTAAGATGTTGAAGACTCTTCACATTTTTCAATGTGGTACAAAACACTATATTTATGTTGCGTGGTCGATAACCGATTTTCATTTACTTCAAAATCTTGATATTATGATGGGATCAGGGGTTTATCCTATGAATCTTGTTTTATATATGTCATTTTACAGTGTTAGTTTTTTTCGAACAAATAGTGTCATTTTATTACATAAATCATTCATAGTACAAACAAATATATACTTATATAAATTCTTCTCCTTCATTTTTTAGTACAAATATATAAGTTCTTAAAATAAGGTTTCATGCAATATGAGATTTATATGAATATGTCTCTCACTTATACTACACTAATTTATCGAAACCTGATTTAAATATTGAGACCAAATATTATTAATGATATATTAAGGATTTAATTGTTGCAACATACTCGACCTAATTGAATAATACAAGTCCTCATAGCACATATATCTATTAATATGATGATATGTTATGAAGTTAAACTAAGCATAATCATATATGACAAATGGTGACCAATTGTTATAAATAAAAAGTTCTAAAACGTGGACATAAAAATAAATATATTTCATTCAAAATGTAGTTTTGTTTTTCAAAATATATAAGCTGGGTTGCATATATATTTTTTTAAAAAGGATATATTCTTTTTAGTTACAAACATGTCAATGCAATTTGAAGAATTAATAAATACAACTATCATATTAATTTGCAACAACACATTTATTGAATCTAGATTTAAGTTACATCTTGGTGTGATGCTTTATGTCCAGTCTCGTTTAAAATTTTTGAAAAGTTTTCTTTATAAAACAACATTCTCACAAAAGAGACATCTCAAAAGGGATATAGTGCCAAAAAGAAAGAGACAAGACTTTAATATTTTGTACATTTTAAACACAAATCACATCTTTCATGCAACAATATAACACTCAATTATATCTTTGAAGGTTTCATGCTTGACATTTTATATATAAAAATATATAGAAGAAATAAAAAAAATAATTATAAAGTTACAAAATACTTATTCAAATTCAAAATAGAGTTTAAACAATATTTGTCATTACAAGCTCTAGACAAACTATCCCCGAAGGTTTAGTACTTTATATGTTCAAGATGTCAGATTTATTAGTACTTGACATTTGAAAATTGTCCAGTGTTTTTGTTTTATTTTTAATGTTAAATAATACATGTGTTTTTTTTTAAAAAACCAAACATTCATCAAACACAAACAACATTTATACAATCATTCTTCGTAAGAACCAATGTCAAGAAGGAGATTCTCTCTTTAAAAAAAAGCTCATCTTCAAGCACGAGATAAGGAGTTTTCCAACAAAATCAACATCATAATTCTTCTTGGCTAACAAGCTTATTATAATAAGAAATCTGCCATATACCAAACGAATCAATTAAATGCGCTTAATATCAACAACGATATTATTGAATTATGAGATATATGACGATCATCAACAACTACTTTAAAAACATTCAAGCCACCAGAACTGGAGGCAAAATAGAATTTTGAACATCTCTTAATTGTTTTAATAACCCCTCCCTCAAAACTCTACCTTTAAAAACCTTAGCAGACTGATACAAAAAAATTAGATTTCTAACCCAACAGTTTGAAATGCTCTTTCTACTCACGAACCACCTCATCCAATGCCTTTTCTTTTCAAATTTGAATTCAAAGAAACATCCACATTCAACTTCCACATATCTTTGAAAGGGGTCATCCATTAGCAGGCACCATTAGGACCATGGGCGGGCTTGACAACAGAACCTGTACCAACAAGATAATAGACATTAATAGTTTTTTCGATAATATTTATGAGATTAAGAAACTTAAAGTCTAGGTCCCGTTTGATAATTATTGGTTTTTTGTTTTAATTTTTGAAATTTAAACTTATTTTTACTCAAACTTTCTACGATGTGTTTCATCTTTCCTATAATACATCTACTTTTCCTAAAAAAAGTATGTGAATGCTAATCAAATTTCATAAACAAAAATAAACTTTTAGAAACTTTTTTTTTTTTTCTAAATTTTAGTTTGGTTTCTAAAAATATAGGTAAGATGTAGACATTCAAATAAAAAAAAAAACATATGATAAGATAGTTATTGTAAGCTTAAATTTTAAAAATAAAAAACTAAAAACAAAATAATTATCAAACGAAACTTAGAAACTAAACTTTGATATTTGAAAGTCTAAATACTAAAATAAAACAAACTTTAAAATTTAAATAATAAAATAATATTTTAACCTCTAGTTGAATTTAATGTCAAAAAAGAATTTAAATTTAAGAAGAAAACATAATAGTAAATCATAAATTTGATTTATATGGTTTCAAAATAGTTGGAGTTCTAACATCGTGACTTTAATGTTTAAACTGGATATTTACTAAGCAATGAAACTAAGCTGTTTAATTAGTCTATTAATTTGGTGCTAAATTTTTGTAAAGAACTTAAAGCGTTACACGTATTGTATTGCCTTAGAAATCCGCGCCAATTTGCTAAGCTTCTTCCCGCTGAAAATGAACCTAAAATTTAGGGCACAGAAATGGCTTGTTCGATGATTCCCAATAATTTCTTCTCGGTGTCGACATTCTGAATCTGGCGATGCCGCCGGAATTTCAGCCATGAAGTTAGATGATCGCCGGCGGCTTCAGGAAGAAGAAGAAGATGGTGATCCGTTTCTCAAATTCGTCGATTACGCGAGGTATGTGTTAGCATTCAAAGACGAAGAACACTTAGATCGTAATGTTAATTGAACGGAGATCAATGCGCCGGGTTGGTGTTCTGTGATTTTGCTATCTGATCTCTCGCAGGTACTGTGAATTCACGCCTCCTATGGCGGATCTAGTCGTCCACGAAACAAACTGAAAACCTTATCATATTGTTAGACGAGGTTTTTCTTACTACCAGAAGCAATATTACGTTCGTATTTGGTATCTTTTTTTTTTTTCTATTGTAGGAAGAGGACGATGATGGAATACTTCTAGGAGCTCAATTTTGTATGGATTTCTTGTCTTGTATGTTATGAATAATCCGAACAATAATCGAGAATTTAAAAAACCAAACGAGAGATAAAGAATATTGTGATTCATGTGGTTCACTATCTTTGTGTTAACTAAGTTTACGGGCTAAAGAGAGAAACTAGCTGATAAGAATAGAAATGTTTGGTCAAACATGGCGTGGATTTTAAAAGATTTTACATAGTCTATCTCATAACACTCTAAGGAAGTGTTTGGACGAGGTTTTAGAGAATGAGTTATTTTGGGGAGTTAGAAAATTGAGATTTTTATAATAGCTCGTTTGTATTTAGATTTTTATGGAGGAGTTGCAGCAAAAAACTTGTTTGAATGTGATTTTTTTGTAGAGGAGTTAGAGACAATAGTTTGTTTGGACGTGAATTTGAAATGATGAGTTATTTTGTGAGTAGTTAAAAATGAATTATTAGAAATGAATGGATAAAAATGAGTTATATTGAGTAGTTAGAAATAAATGATTAGAAATGAATGGTTAGAAACGAAGAGTTATTTTGAGTTGTTAGAAATGAATGATTAGAAATGATAAATTATTTTGAGTTATTAGAAATGAAGAATTATTTTGAGTAGTTACGATAACTTATTTGGACGTAGTTTTTAAATGTTGAATGTAAATACTCTTTAAAATTGACAAACAAACACCCCCAAATACATGTGGCCTAAAATACATAAAAATAACCCTAATAAGAAAGAAAAAACCCCAACATTCTGTTTATCATATCTTGCTGATTGGGCAGGGAACTAAGTAACGTAGCGCAACATAATTCAAGGGCATTTCAACATTGTTTTTTTATCTTATCTTTATCTTGATCCCGTCATTACATAGTCATTATATGCAAGGCGAGATATAGCAATTTTTCTCCAGTTTTTATGTATCTCTATCTAAACTGGTTTCTTAACCTGTTATGAGCTGAATGTATGATGTTGGTTTTCTTTTGTTTTTTTTCCTCATCTCTAAATTAGTTACAGTGCTCAAACTTTAGAGGCTGAATCGACAAAATAAATCTATTTTCTCAGAGGACGGATTTTGGATGTCTAATAATGGTTGTTTGTCTTATCTTCAATAGTTGCAGGATTGAGTCTATTGGTCCAATAGAAATTCACGAGAAGGCTAACGGCTTACAGATGATTCAAATTGTTCTTGTTGATAATGATGGTTTCAAGTGGGGGCAAATAGATGATCCCAGCCAATCTTTTAAGGTGAATCTTGTAAGTTTATATTAATTATTCAATGATTATATCAACGTAACAGTTCCCATTTCAAGAGTGTTGGTAGCTTGCCTGCACTTGATAGACCATATATTTCTACTGTAAACGAATGACATTGGAACACGTGATGAACATTGTCTTGGATATAATATTTAGTGCCTTAAGGAACGAGTGTGTTGCACAAACTTCAAACACTTTTCTATTTCTTGGAACTGGAATGAGTTTTTTATTCCCCTGGCCAGATTCGATGGTGATTCCTGGCATATGAATTCATCTCTCGGATGTGTAGTTCATTCATGATTAATCCCTTAGATGCACAAGCTTTGCTCCTCCGACCCATAAGTTGAATGCTAAATTTCATGAAAGTTTAGATTTGTTTTATTTTTTGTGTTATCTCATTGTACTCAAAGCTCAGAACTTGACCCTCTCCTCCATCTGTCACACCTTCATTTTATTAATGAAGATGTTTTTGTCTTAAAAATTAAAAGGAAAAAAAGAAAGAAATATAAGATGAGATACAAAATGAGACAATGAGAAAAAAATTCAAAGATACCCAAAGCTAATCATCCAAGATAAACACTATAGACATGAGGCATGACTCTCCCTAGAGAACATTCCAAACCGAACCAAGCTAACCATGAGTCTATCTTGGACAACCAGAAATATAAAAACTGAAACAAATCTTTTTTGACAAGATCAATCTCAAAAAGCTAACTCCTAAAACCTTTCAAGAATACTGTCAAAAACAGAGCCGGTCGAGAAAAACTCTGTAGCAAATTGTTAAATTATGTTAAATCATCAATCAATCCAAAAGTTTAAGTTGATAAGCTGTTATACATTTAATTATATCAAGTAATACTCCCCTCACTTGAGAGTTCAATATTAATTGAGAGGAAATAACTTCACATGAGTTAAATTGAACACAAGAACTTCTATTTCGATACCATGTTGAATCATGTTAAATCACCAATCAACCAAAAAACTTAACGCAAATCAATATAAAGAACTCAATACCAATTGATTTTGGTAGTTATCCTTTTTGGGTGAGTTAAACTTCTCTAAACATAATCATGTGTGGATTGTATTTGCATGCCTTTTCTTTTTCTCGAAAAACTAGATAGTTGTTCAACGGACACTTGACATTTACGATCAATCTTGCAACCCATGATTACTTATACAGTTTCATACACCTGTATCGTCCCTGACTCTGGTTATATGGCATAATTGGATTCAGCCTGGTCCTACGTATTTAGCCTCCTGTCAATTTTTTGCAGTCCTTTTGTAGTACCAAATTCATAGTTTCAGGTTTTACGTCCCAAGGGTACTGTGCCAGTAGTTGAAGACTTGGGGTTTGAAGATGTGCTCCTCTCAAGGTTTCAGGTTCGATACTCACCTGTGATATTAATTTGTAGATACCTTCCGTGTTTCCATTTCTTCGATGTCGTCCGGTGCTTGGCGTACAGGCACGATTACCTTATTTCAAAAAAAAAATCAGGTTTTTAAGATGCAAAAAGTAAAAGCCAATTTGTGCCATACACTATTCTGATGTTAAAATTCTAAGAATAATTCACTTGACATACATTTGACAGGTCGTAATGCTACAGTTTTTAAGTTCAGATCATTCCCTGTCTTCCAAGCTTTTGCTTTCTTTTTTAGCAAAACAACTAACTGCAATTTCTTGAATCTTAGGTCCCGTTTAATAACCATTTAGATCCCATTTGATAATCATTTTAGTATTTTATTTTTTGTTTTTGAAATTTTAGTTTATTTTTACTCAAATTTCGTACCATGTATTCCATCTTTTTTTAAGAAATTATGTGAATACTAACCAAATTTCAAAAACTAAAATAAGGTTTTGGAAACTACTTTTTTTGTTTTGGTTTTTAATAACATGGGTGAGATTAGATATTGATAAAATGTAGATATGAAAGTAAAGAAAAATATATATTGAAAGAAATACCACAGCAGCGTTTTCTCTATGAGAATTGAAGATAACACAGGAGAAATTTTGCAATGTTACATACCTGATAATGAATCAACCCTATTTTACTTTCTATTTAAAATGGTACTTTTGAATCACTTACTCTTTTTTTTGTTTTTTTGAATTTACCTATTGGGATTTGAACCAGGGACCAAAGGATTAAACTTAAATTCAGTTCATCCTCACATCCATCAAACTTCAATGCCATTCGGTTGAATTACTTACTTAGTAGGTTATAGGATTATTCTCTACTTTTAATGTTTGAGATTTAATAAAAACAAAAAAGTATAAGATCTTGATTGTTTTAAAAGTTGAGTATAGGCTAAAAAATGATTTGATCCGCTATACATTTGTGCTTATGTAGGCCTTTCAAGTAAGTATAATGTCACCTTTTGTTGAGCTGAAAAGTGAAGGGCCAAAAGCTTGAGACACATTCCAAAATCTACCCCGTTTCAAAGCTATTTTATTTTTGTTTTTTTATTTTTTAAAATTAAGTTTATAAGTATTATTTTTACTTATAGATTATTTTATTTTATTATCTACTCTGTAGATATGTTTGCAAATATTAAGTTTTGTTTTAGAACCTAAAAATGGCAGTTTCAAAAGAACATGCTTTTTATTTTTGAAATTTAGATAAAAATTCAAATGTTTAAAGCTTAATTTTTAAAAACAAAGTAGTTATCAAAATGAACATATATTTTTAACATTCACTAATAATCTTGATGTGGTATTTTAAATATAGCTTTAAATGTTATGGATAAAACAAAAACACTAACTACTACCTTAAATGTTAATTATTCCAACCTTCCTAACTAAAATTGTTAAACTAAAAAAAAGCATGTATGAAGCTTCAAATCTTTCATATTACTGCCTACATATAATAGTTTAGCTGGCATATATTAATACGTTTATGACAGACAAAGATTTTTATTTTTTGGCCAACAAAAGTAAGCTACAATTTAGTAATGATCATGAGATTACACATTCGTATCCTCCTTCTCTCAATATTGTATCAATATATATATATATTATTTATTTTGAAATCATGACCAACAAGGATAACAATGCAATTGGTATATATATAAGGGCGTTGGTTCAAATCTTTATACTCTTAATTGCTGTTCAACTCAAATAAATAAGGGTCCATTTGATAACTTTTTTTTTGTTTTTTTTGTTTTTTTTGAAATTTAAGTTTATTTTTACTCATATTTCATGCATTCCATCTTTTCTACCATGTATCCAACTTTCCTTAAGAATATGAATGCTAACCAAATTAAAAGAAACAAAACAAACTTTTGAAAGTTAATTTTTTTTGTTTTTAAATTTTGATTTGATTTCTACAAATATAGATATCCATGTAGAAGAAAACATATGATATGGTAATTGTTGTAAGTTTAAATTTCAAAAACTAAAAACAAAATAGCTATCAAACTGGACCTAAATAATTCATATTGCTTCTTCTTCTTAACTCTAAATTATACATGTGAAAAAGAAAAGGGAAAAGATATAAATTATACAAGTCTAACACCGAAGCTAAACATTTAAGTTTCATATACCATACAAATATAGATTTAAGCTCATAAAAAACGATTTCTCTCTTTACTTTTCGGATTGTACGGCTAATTCTTGAATTATATCTGAAGCAATGAATTGTTATTTTTGTTGTTCTTTAGCAAAAGCTTAATATGCTTTCGGTCTTTGGTTCAGAAATGGAATTAATTTGATTTTGTGATCTTCATGCTTTTTAACTATCACTATTTCTCTTTGGCCAATTCCCCAAGTCACCCCTTGATTCTATTTATGCCTCCCTAAACCCTATATATACATATATTCCATATCCTCTTCCTAGATATTCATATTTAATAATTTAATCACACCCTTTTTTCTTTCTTTTTTTGTTTAATCAAATTTGTATTCCACCTTTCACAGGCATCACAAGATCAATTCTTTAACTTAGAATTGTTTGATCCCATGAGACAATAAGAGATTTCTAAGTAGGTACGTTGAGTAATAATTCTGTGTTTAGAATATTTTGTAAAGATTGACCCTACTATTTATTTTTATTATTTTGTTATGGTTGTCATTATAAATAGATGAAGTTTACCTATTCTTTCTATTTGGTCAGTTGAGTCTTGATTAGTAGAAATGTTATTATATTTTATTTGGTCACTTTTTTTTTAAAGAATTTTATTTGGTCATTTGATTAGTAGAAATGTTATAATATTTGACTGGTTTGTTGTTCTTCAAATGTAATATCACAATCTATACATAGACAAAATTGACTACATTCAAATTAAAGGTAAAAATAGACTAAAAGTGTATATTTTTAAATAGACTAAAAATATAAATCTATTACTATTCCAAATGGCAGACTATATATGTTCTTAAAAAAAAAAGTGTTAGACTATATATAACAAGGAGAAGTGTTTAGTAAAGTAGTACATGTGAACATTTTGTGAAAAAAAAAAAAGTATTGTATAGAATACAAGTGTATTAAATAGCTAAAAAATGTTTTTCTTTTTTTTTTTATTGACAATGGATAGATATCAAACAAAAAAGAATATCAAAGTACATTTTCTATTTCAACAAAGATGATTGAATTCAACTTATTATTATTATTATTTTAGTATAAATATAGGGGAGAAAACCATCTATTGAATTTAACTTATTAAATGCAAGTACAAAATGATTATTAGTGAAATATAAATATTTTCTCAAAATTTTGTTTGGTTACAAAGTTGCGATTCATTTTGAAAATTTAATCAAACACTTTAGAATACTTTTTAAAAAAAATATATTTGTCAACAACACTCAACGTCATCCGTATATCCGGTGATCATTTTGAAATTCCCACACTAATCATAGTAGAACTCAAAAAAAAAAAAAAAATAGAAAAGGCATTAATTATAATTAAAAAAAGAATAGAAAAAATTTTAATTAAAATTTCTTACAAATATGCCTATTGAAAACGTGTTTCACGTAAAAGTACTTCTCATTTTAAATGTATACTTTTTTCTTTTTTAAAAAAGAAATAAATGTATACTCCTTTTTTTTTTCGGAACTTTTAAATGTGTACTTCATTTCACTCTAAAAATGGTTTAAATACCCTAAAAAAGATGCTTCAAAAAAATAATTTCAATTCAGAAAATTTTTCATGAATAGCAATAAAAAAAAAAGATAATAATAATAAAACTATAGCAAAAACTGTTAGGTTAAATTAATAGTCATCGACTGAATTAAGAAAAATAAAAATCAATAAGTGAAATTTGAATTTACAAACCTCAATTTGTCATAATTAAAATATGAATATTAAAATTTATTATTGTTATTTTAAACTAAAATATACATTTTTTTTTTTTTTTTAAACCAACTAAAATATATTATCTTAAACTTTAGAGATAGAAATTAGAAATGGTTAGAAATAGGATAACTATATTTTAATTTACCCTAGTTTCATAATTTCCTTGTTAAATAATATTTACCATTTACCTTACCTCTGTTCTGGAAATAAAGCTCCTCTGTAGTATCTCCCGCCGTCGCCGGAAAATGGATTCATCAAGAGCGCCGTCTCATTCGATTGATATTCCGGCGATCTCGCAAGAAAGCTCCGAGGAAGAATCTCTCCTATCTTCCATTGAAGGAAAACTGGAAGCCTTGTGTTCATCCATTACAATCTTCAAAGCTCCAAATCATGAAATCAATCTCCAAGACAGAAAAGTCTTCGTCCCTACCAAAGTCTCAATCGGCCCTTTCCACAACGGAGCTCCTCATCTCGAATCCATGGAACAACACAAGTGGCGCTACCTCTCCGCTTTCTTGAAGCACAATCCATCCGTCACTCTAGACGATCTTCTCGATCTCGTTGTGAAATCAGAGATCCGATTGAGAAATTGCTACGAGAAAAAGTTCTACGAAATCGACGGCGACAAGTTCGCGCAGATGATGCTCCTCGATTGCTGCTTCGTTCTCGAATTGCTTTTGCGATACTCGAAGAGGAGACTCAGGCGCAGGAACGATCCTGTTTTCACTACTCCTGGTTGGCTCTTCGATCTGAGATGCGACTTGATTCTGCTCGAAAATCAGATTCCGTATTTCCTTCTCAAAGATGTTTATGAAATTGTGCAAGATCCGTTAGAGGAAAACATGTATCTGAATGACCTAACCTTCCGATTCTTCAAAACTGTTGTTGCTGGAGATCGGCAATTAGTTTACGAAAATTTCTCAGTGGATGCAGATCATCTATTAGAAATTGTGCATTCTTGTTTTCTCTCGACCTATCCTCGAATCGAATCGAATTCCAAATCGGAGTTGAAGGATTTACCTAGCGCGTCGGTGCTGAGATCTGCAGGAATCAAATTCAAGAACGCCAGATCTCCGAAAAGCGTACTGGACATCAAATTTCAGAACGGCGTCCTGGAAATTCCGAATCTGAAAGTATGCAAGCAGACGGAGGCGATTCTGAGGAATCTCGTCGCGTATGAGATCCGGCAAAACGGAAGTGCGCAGCAGGTGAAATCGTACGTCGATTTCATGAGCCATCTTCTCCGGTCCGACGAAGATGTTAAGATGCTGTGTGCAAGGAAGATCTTGAGCCATCTGAAGGACGATGAGAAGGAGATTGTTCGGAATCTGAACTGGATGAGGGAGAAGAAGGAGAGTTTATCGGGAACGTACTTTGCCGCCGTTGTTCAGAAGTTATGCCAGAAGCCGGACGGTTGGATCGTGCGGTGGCGGAGGCTGAGAAGAAATCCGGTCTTCATCGGCGTCGCCGCCGTTAAGGTTCTGATTTTGATCTTCGTCATGGCTTTCTTCTCTGCATTTTTAGTCCTTCAGCGCCGTTACAAATGAGTGTGGATTTTATTTATTTATTTATTTTAGAAAATGAGCATGGAAATTTATGGCTCCACAACATTTTTTATCAGGATTTTTTTTTATGGCTCCCCAATATTTTTTTTTATCAAATATATTTCTAAATTATTTGGTCTGTGTCAAACATATTCTTAAACTTTAAAAAGTTTCAATAATACTTCTAAACTTTTAGAATTGTTTCAAAACTATCCTTGACGTTAACTTTGGGTGCAAACCGTTATTTCAAATATACCTTGAATTTTAAAAAAAGTTTCAAAAATACCCTAAGACTTAAAAATGTTTAAAAAAAAACTTTTACAATAATTCTTTTTAATCAATATATTAAAGTTTTGTTTCAAATAACCTAAACATAATCGTAACTATCGAGAGATTCAAAAAAAAAAAAAATCATAACTATTCAGCATAACTCTTTGAATTAATAAAAACAAAAAAAGATAAAAAAATTTTATTGGGATGAATTTAAAAACTTAACTAGCGTAGAGATGAAAATTAAACTCTCATAACACATCTATTAATTTTAAGTCAGATTTATTGTTTGTCATTGAATCAAGATTAACACTAGAATTAAGAGTTTATTTGTAATTATATGATATATTTAAACTTCATAGATTATTCTTATCCATTTTTAATATGACATTAAACTTGAAAATTTAAAAATATTAGCTAGTTTGAATTATTATTCGATAAATTTCTATTATAAAGTCATAAATAAATGATAAAAGAATAATCAGATGAGAAAATATTAAGAAATTAATTTTAATCATTAGACTAGCAATTTTATTAATTGGATTGGTGTTGTGGTGGTTTCATTATTTGCCAGTAATCGAGTTCAACACTACAATTACAGGTTCGATCTTAAAAATCGATATTTGACTCTCATTTAATTAAAAGCAATATATATCATATAGTTACAAATAAACTCTTATTTATAGCCCTAATCTTGATGCAGTGATAAACAACAAATCTCATTTAAAATTAATAGGTGTCTTATTAGAGTTTAATTATCATCTTCAAAGTTTGACATTAGATTCAAATATTTGAGGTAGGTAAAGTATTTAAATAATTCAAGATAAAAATCAATTCACACCTTAGTAGTTAATTTTTTAAAATTCATCTCAATAAGTTTAAAGAAAAAAAATATTTTTTAGAGTTACGGTGAATAGTTATGATTATGTCTGGGGTATTTTGAACAAAACTTTAATATATTCATAAAAAAATTATTAATAGAAAATTTTTTTAGAAAAATTTAAGTTTAAGGGTAATTTTGAAACTTTTTCAAAGTTCAGGGGTATATTTGAAATAAAATTTTACCAACTTCCATCCAAAATTAACGACAATGGTATTTTTTAAACAATTCTGAAAGTTTAGGGGTATTGTTGAAACTTTTTAAAGTTTGAGGGTATACTTGACACAAAACCCATAATTTAAGAGTATGTTTCGTAATTTAGCATATTTATTTATTTGTTTTAGAAAATGAGCATGGAAATTTATGGCTCCACAACATTTTTTATAGGGATTTTTTTATGAATAATACATATATATATATATATGTGGATTTCGAAAACAAAATTCAAATATAACAAAAGTTTGACTTAAGTATAGCAAAAATGGATAAAGACATTTTACTTGTGACATTTCTAACCCACAAATTAATAAATTAAATCAAGTATAGAGGTCAAAAAAGATTATATAGGTGAATGTGTAGATGTAAAAGATAGTTTTATTTTAATCAATCACTTAATATGTACCATCAATATATCTTAAATTTGTAATTATTTTATATATCAATTGTATAATAATACATGTACCGTTCAAACATATCAAATTATCTAAAATATTAATAGTAAATTTTTTTTTATTTATTAAAATAAAATACAAACAAGACTAAGAATGGATAACCAAAATGAAGAATAAATTTTTCGCCTCGTCTCCGTTTACCTCACATAAGTTATTTTCCTCTTTTGATGGTAAAAATAGATATCTTTAAAACCATATAGTACAATAATTAATGTTCAAATAATTTGTTCATTAAGAATAATTAAAGTTTAAACTTCTTCTTTTTTTTTTTATTCAACCATGTTTGAGAGACTGAGAGACTCGAAATGTAAGCTCTTAGTTATTAAAGAGTACATGATATAATTGGAATTCTGCTGCTTTGATAAGTATGCATTCATTGAGCTTCACTCACAATATATCTTTTATGACACTTTCACGGACTTCAACTTAATTTGTCGCAAGTAGCTTCCTTATATCATGTTAGACATTTTTTTTTTATATCTGCTATATCCACAAAATTTCAACTTCGGTTTTTAAAAAAACAATTTAAAGTATATTGTTTTTTGTTAAGTTTTTTTTTATTCGAAGTAGATTTGTTTTTAAATAGCCTCAATTGAATTTTTAATTTGTGCATATATGTGTGCCATCACACATTTAACTCCATTCTTTTTTTTCACTGGATGTGTTTGTTCTTTAGACATAAAGGTGGAGTGGAGTGAAAGAGAATGAAGTGGTTAATGGTAGTATGGAGTGGTTAACTACTCGTTTGAGGATTAGAGTTAATAGTAGTAAAGTAATCAATTACTTGTTTGAGGATTGGGGTTAAGAGTGGTTGATATAATTTTTTTTTTTTTTTTTGAAAATGGGGTTGAAGTAAATAATAATAATTATGTATCT